>APFE030478817.1:0-13695 GCA_000404065.3 Pinus taeda
ATGTTATAAAATTATTAGGGTTTAGGGTTTATATTTTATAGCACTTGAGTAAATGGTTTTAATAAAAACTTAAAACAATATTATAAAACACTTATTGAAATATTATGGAATACTTAGGGTTTAGGGTTAAGGCTTTAAAATGTTACAAAATTCTTAGGGTTTAGGGTTTAGGGTTTTAAAAAGTTGCAAATTGTTTGTTAAAATGTAATAAAATGCTTAGGGTTTATAACACTTTAGTAAATTCTTTTAGAAAACACTTAAAAAAAGTTACAAAATGGTTATTAAAATGCTACAAAATGCTTAGGGTTTAGGGTTTAGTGTTGGGGGTTTAAAATGTTATAAAATTCTTAGGTTTTATGGTTTGGGGTGTGGGGTTTAGAGTTTACGGTTTATTGTTTATAATTATTTAATAAATTCTTTTATCAAAAGCTTAAATAAAAGTTAAGAAATAGCTTTTAAAATGTTATAAAATGCTTATGCTTTGTTGTTTTATGGTTTATGGTTTAGGGTTTGGGGTTTACGGTTTAGGGTGTAGGGTTTATAACAATTTAATACATGGTCTTAATATACTTAAATAAAATTAAAAAATTAAATTTAAAATGTTATAAAATCCTTAGGTTTAAGGGTTTGGGTTTAGGGTTTAGGGTTTACAACACTTTAGAAAATGATTTTAAGAAACTCTTAACTAAAAGTTATAAAACATTTTGTAAGATGCTATAAATCTCTTAGGATTTAAATTTTAGGGTTTAGGTTTTGGTATTTAGGGTTTATAAGACCTTTGTAAATGCTTTTAGGGTTTAGTGTTTATAAGACCTTAGTAAATGCTTTTAAGGTTTAGGGTTTAGGCTTTAATCATTAGCCTATACAGCTCAATATTTGGGGATCAGGGTTTAGCATTGATAACAATTAGCTAAATTCTTTCAATAAAAATTAAATAAAAGTTGGAGAATGCTTTTTAAAATATTATAAAAATTTAGTTTTTAGGGTTGACGGTTTGGGGTTTGTGGGTTGGGATTTAGGGTTTAGGGTTTATGTTTTCTAAGGCTTTGGAAAATTATTTTAATAAAGAAATAAATAAAAGTTACAAAAATCTTTTTAAAATGTCATAGAATGCTTAGGGTTTAGGGTTTACAGTTTAAGGTTTATAACACTTTAGTGAATGCTTTTAATAAACACTTAAATAAAAGTTTCAAAACACTTTTTAAAATGATATAAAATCCTTAGTGTTTAGGGTTTAGTGTATAGGGTTTATGGTTTATAACACTTTAGTAAATTCTTTCAATAAACACTTAAATAAAAGTTACATAACACTCTTTAAGATGTTATAAAATGGTCAGGTTTTAGGGTTTGGCGTTTTAGGTTTTAGGGTTTTAGGTTTAGGGTTTAAGGTTTATAACACTTTAGTAAATTATTTTAGTAAACACTTAAATAAATGTTACAATACATCTTTTTAAAATGTTATAAAATTGTTAGGGTTTAGGGTCTAGGGTTTATTTTATAATGTTTATGGTTTAGGGTTTAGCATTTAAGGTTTAGGTTTTATAACACTTTACTAAATTTGTTTAATAAACACTTAAATAAAAGTTAAAAAACACTTTTCAAAAGGCTATAAAATGATTAGTGTTCAATGTTTACAGTTTAGGGTTCATAACATTTTAGTAAATTCTTATGGTTTAGGGATTGGAACTTATGGCTTTGGATTTAGGGTTTAGAGCTTATAAAAAATTATTAAATGCTTTTAATAAACAATTAAAAAAAGGTTATAAAACACTTGATAAAATGTTATAAATTCTTAGGTTTGGGGACGATTTAGTAAATACTTTTAATAAACACTTTAAAAAAGTTACCAAACGCTTGTTGAAATGTTATAAAATTCTTAGGGATTAGAGTTTACAACCCTTTTGTAAATGGTTTTAATAAACACTTAAAAAGAGTTACAAAAGGCTTATTAAAATGTTATAAAATGCTTACGTTTAGGGTTTAAAATTTTATAAAAGTCTTAGGCTATAATGTTTAAGGTTTTAAAAAGTTACAAAGCACTTGTTAAAATGTAATAAAATTTTTATGGTTTAGGGTTTATAACGCATTAGTAAATTATTTTGATAAACACTTAACAAAAAGTTACAAAATGCTTCTGGGTTTAAAATGTTATAAAATTCTTAGGGTTTAGGATTTACGATTTAGGATTTTGGGGTGTGGAGTTTAGGGTTTATGGTCGATGGTTTCTAATGCTTTAAGGAATTATTTTAATAAATGCTTAAATAAAAGTTACAAAATAGTTTTTAAATTGTTGTAAAATGGTTAGGGTTTAGGGTTTATGCTTTAGTGTTTAGGGTTTTGGGTTTATGGTTTACGTTTTATGGTTTAGGGTTTATAAAACTTTAGTAAATGGTTTTAATAAACACATAAATAAAATTTACAAAACACTTTTTAAAATGTTATAAAATCCTTATGTTTTAGGGTTTCATGTTTAGGGTTTTGGGTTTATAACATTTTAGTAATTTCTTTTAATAAACACTTAAGTAAAAGTTTTTTTTTTTCTCGGTAAAAAATACTAAATCTATTAGGGTAAATATAGTACAATTAGGAGAAGCAAAAACCGGCAGACCGGAAATGATGGAAGCATCAACCTCGGTCCCGGAGGAAAGATACCAACACAGAACTATAGGAAGAGCAAGAGACCGACAGACCGGAAATGATGGACTCATCAACCTCGGTCTCGAAGGAAGGAAACAATCTCAGAGCTGCAGCAGAAGAAACGAAAGCAAGACTGACTACGAAAGCAAGACTGACTAACAGGCTGTTATCCCAGCGGGTCAGAACCTGCACCACAATGTTTTTTCCCTTTCTTTTTGTTTACTTTTGTGCAGCCATCATGAGGAGAATGGGCTAGGACAACTTGAAGACTGGAGATCTCTGTCTCCTGGGGCTCCTTCTCTGATTCGGAGGAAGAAGTCTCATGGGGACGCTTCTGGGAGCTGGCTGTGACATAGGTGTGCCCCATATTGTCTGGGGGCGGATCCATCGGCTGAGGCATCTGATCTGGTTCTGATTCACTTTCCTTCTTTTCCATACTTGGGGAACGGGAGCTTCCAGCTGGCGACGGTGGACAGGGAGCCCAACTCTTGGGCTTGGAATGAGCGAAGAGGCCCCTTTTCGTTCTTGCGGACAGCGATGGGCAGGAGTTGTGCAAGTGTCTTGTTAGGTGACAGTGGCGGCATCGGAAGGCCGTGTTTTCGTACTCTATGTACTGGGTCCATACAGTGTCCTTGATCTTGAGATTGATGTATTCTGGCAGTCCCTTGCTTAAATCAAGCTCCACAAAAACTCTGGCATATGTATAGAGCCCTTGCCTCGCTCTCTCGGAATCTCCTATTAAGAAGCGCCCCAAGACGTTGCCGATTTGCCTGTATACTTCAGTGAGCCATAGATGAACTGGGAGATTTGGGAGTCTGATCCAAACCGGGGCTTTAGTGATGACTGCTGAAGCCGGGTCAAAGTCTGGAAACCATGCAGTTAGGAAGAGGCCAGCTGGGCCCATGAACCAAGGTCCTTCATCCAGGGCATTGTAGCAGTGCTCTAAGTCATCAAACAACACTATAAAATAACCTTTTGCACAGAAATAAACTTTGCAACGATCAGTCCAGTTTTCCTTAATCCAGTCATAAAGCTCCTGAGAGCGCGGCCAGAACCCATTGAATCTGCAGATGATGGCCCTTTCAGCAAATTTTTGGGTGTCATCTGCAAGATCAGGGTAGGAAATCTCGACAAAGGGAACTTCTTCCAATTTGTCAACCAAGAAAGGCTTGGGTCTAGGGGGTTCCGGGGTTGCTGGCATCTCAAGGCGGACTGCAGCTTTGTAGGAGTTTGGCGGAGCAGAAGAGGATTGCCCTGCAGCTCCTCCTCTCAAACGTAAAGAGAACACTAGAGAGTTGTTGCCCTTTATGTTGTAAGAAGAGAGAGGAATAGAATCTTCGAGCTGCTTACCTTGAAAAATAAGTCTCTGAACGCCTGAGGGGATCCCAAGCCTATGCTCCAGATTAGCTTTGAGATTCTGTACCAGATCTGCTGGATTTACCCATTGCATGATGGTTTTGCCAGAGATCTGTACTATTTGGATCTGAAAGGGGGCAGAGGAATTATTCGAAGATTTCTGGTGTGGTTTGGGTCCAGAGACTTTTGGGTCTTCCGCCTCTTGACGCCGGGGGTTCCGAATGAGAGAAGAAGTCTTCTGCCTGAGATAAATTTTGCCCTCACGTGGATCTGCCTCGAAGGGATCTGTGGGTCCTCTGGAGAAGTACTGCGCCCAGGTGAAGGAGGACCGGATCTGCTCAGTCGAGATCAGAGAAATCCGAGAGCATCGATTCTGAGCTCGGATATGGACTAGATCTCTGGGATCTATGCATCCTCTTCTCAGTCGTTGCTGGTTCCTTCCGAGCTGTTGCCTGGGAGCTGTGTATTCCTGGATCTTGTGCCAAATGATTAGATCCGGCCCAGATCTACAATATATGGCCCTCAGTTCCGGCCCAGATCTGTCAAGTTTGGGCCTTACTATTTTTAGATGGGTCGAATCTGCATCCTGCAGCCCCTCAACCTTGCATGCAGGATTCCCTGAGCTATGAACGATGTTGTCACCAGCGCTATCCCCATCTATAAAACTCCATGAGTTATTGGCCTTCGACCCTAGCCAGGGCCTCGCCTTACCATCTCCGAGGACGACCCATACGATCTCATGGCAGCGATCTTCGTAGGCAGTGGGGTGGCGGTGCTTGGGCGCCAGACAATAGTTGGTGGAGTATCCAGGCCAGACCCCTGAGGAGAGGTCGAAGACAGCGTGACCCTCGACCAGGCCCGATACCGATCCAAAGAAATGCTGATCTCTGAGGACAGCGGCAGCGCGGATTCGAATGCTTGAGAGAGCATGCACTGCCGCCAGGAATCGATTCGTTTCAGATGAGATCCAAGACCGTGAGTCAAATGTCCTAACGCGTAGGCGGATGCTGGGCTTCCCTTCGACCTCTGCCTCGATGTTTGAGAGCCTCGAGTGGGCATTGCTCAGGGATTCCGAAAACCCATAAAAGTGTCCAGAATATATTTGCAATGTGATCTTGGAATTCCATAATAATGTACTTTCGAAAGCTGGTAAGCTGCATAAAGGCAGGCCACGAATCTGCAAATGGCTCAAAGCGGCATTGTTCCAAACCCTATACCACCGGCAGCAGAAGGCGGTCGACGAAGGAATCGACGCGTTCTTTGAGGCGACGGAAGACTTCGACATCTCTAATCTCCTTCCAACACTTAAGTAAAAGTTACAAAACACTTCATAAAATTTTATAAAATTATTAGGGTTTATAGTTTATGGTTTAGGGTTTGGAATTTAGGGTTTATGGTTTAGTGTTTACGTTCTATAACATTTTAGTAAATTCTTTTAATAAACACTTCAATAAAAGCTACAAAACACTTTTTAAAATGTTTTTAAAATTATTAGGGTTTATGATTTAGGGTTTTTGGTATAGGGTTTTGGTTTTTATAAAACTTTAGTAATTTCTTTTAGTAAACATTTCAAAAAAAAGTTACAAAACGCTTTTTAAAATATCATAAAATGCTTCCAGATTAGGGTTTAGAGTTTAGCGGTTAAGGGTTTTGGGTTTAGGGTTTAGGTTTTAGGGTTTAAAGTTTAGGATTTATGGTTTAGGGTTTATAACACTTTAGTAAATTATTTTAATAAACACTAACATAAAAGTTACGAAACACTTTTTAAAAGGTTATAAAATGCTTAGGGTTGGGGTTTGGGGTTTGGGGTTTAGGGTTTAGATTTTAGGGTTTATAACACTTAGGTAGATTCTTTTAACAAACACTTAAATAAAAGTTACAAAATACTTTTAAAATGTTATAAAAAGCTTCGTTTTTAGGGTTTAGTGTTTAGGATTTACAGTTTGGAGTTTACGGTTTAGGGTTTTTTTTCTTTAATAATTTCTCTTAATAAACACTTAAATAAAAGTTACAAAATGATTTTTAAAATGTTGTGAAATTCTTAGTATTTAGGGTTTATAACACTTTAGTAAATGCTTTTGATAAAGAATAAAATAAAAATTACAAAATGCTTTTAAAAATGTTATAAAATACTTAGGTTTTATGGTTTATGGTTTAGGGTTTGGGGTTTAGCGCTTAGGATTTAGCGTTTAAAATGATTTAGTAATTTTTTTTTAATAAACACTTAGTTAAAAGTTACAAAAAAAATTTAAATGCTATAAAATTATTAGGGTTTAGATTTTAGGGTTTAGAGTTCAGAGTTTCAGGATTATAACACTTTAGTAAATGCACTTAATAAACACTTAAATAGAATTACAAAAATGTTTTTAAAACGTTATAAAATGCTTAAGGTTTAGGTATTAGGGTTTATGATTTAGGGTTTCGGGTTTAGAACACTTTAGTAAATTATTTTAATAAGCACTTAAATAAAATTTAGAAAATGACCTTTAAAATGTTATAAATTCTAAGGTTTAGAGTTTAGGGTTTAGAGTTTAGAGTTTAAGGTTTAGGGTTTGAGGTTTAGAGTTTACTGTTTAGGGTTTGTGGTTTAGATTTTATGGTTTAGGCTTAATAACACTTTATTAAATTCTTTTGTTAAAAACTTAAATAAGAATTACAAAATGCTTTTTAAAATGTTATAAAATTCTTAGGGTTTAGAGTTTAGGGTTTAGGGTTTTGAGTTTAGTGTTTAAGGTTTAGTGTTTAGGGGCTAAGGTTTATGGTTTACGATTTAAGGTTTAGGTTTTGTGGTTTAGTATTTAGGGTTTAGGTTTTATAAGGCTTTAGGGTTTGGGGTTTAGGGTTTAGTGTTTAGGGTTTAGTGTTTGGGGTTTAGTGTTTAGGGTTTATGGTTTAGTAAATTATTTTAATAAACTTTCAAATAAAGGTTACAAAATGCTTTTTAAAATGTTATAAAATACTTAGTATTTAGGTTTAGGGTTTTTGGTTTGGAGTTGAGTGTTTAGGGTGTAGGGTTTAGGTTTCTAATTTTATAACACATTACTAAATTCTTTTTATAAACACTTAAATCAATTTTAAAAAACTATTTTTAAAATGTTATAATATGCTCAGGGTTTAGGGTTTATAACACTTAGGTAAATTCTTTTAAGAAACACTTAAATAAAAGTTAGAATACTCTTCTTAAAAAATGTTATCAAATGCTTAAGGTTTAGGGTTTAGGGTTTGGGGTTTATTTTTTAGGGCTTACACGCTTTATTAAATTATTTTAATAAACACTTAAATAAAAGTTACAAAACACTTTTTAAAATCTTATAAAATTCTTAGGGTTTATGGTTAAGGGTTCAAGATTGGGCATTTAGGGTTTAGGGCTTAGGGTTCACGGTTCAAAATGTTATAAATTGCTTAGGGTTCATGGTTTAGGGTATATTTTTTCGGGTTTAGGGTTTAGGGTTTTCTGTCTAGAGTTAATGGTTTATAACATTAAAAAATATATAGTAGCTATAAAAGTTGATTGAGGGCTCTCACGTGGCCAACTGTATAAAGATTCTATGCGGTTGAGCCTACAATTGGATGGAGAGTCATCTCCAAAACATTGTTGCGGCCAACAAGATCCAAGTAGAAAAACAACTTCAAAATATGCAGTAAGAGATATCTTCACTTTACAAATAAGTCTTTACTTCTCATGTTTTTGTAACTTATATGCTAAGCAGTTCAATATTTATATTTTAATTATTAATAACATCGATTGATCCAAATAGTTTGTATGTTTTGATTTCTGATGATTGCATATGGTACCAAAGCTCGATTTAAACACTTAGAACCTATAGGATCTTCATGTCAACCTTTTTTTTTATTATTTTTATTTTAATAAGATTAATTTCCATGATAAATTAATTTGACCATTGTTATCTCGTAAAAGAAAACATTATAAGATGAATTATGAAAATGGGAAAAGAAGAAGACGATTTGATATTAATGATTTAACTAAAATCACGTAAATAAAATATATAGTCTACATTACTTTCGTCCATCACAAATAAAATTCATACCCCATTTCAAGAATTTTAATATTACATCACTATAAATAAGATATATTGATTTTGACAACAATAATCAATGTGAAATCCTAGATCAAATAATTTTAATTTTAAATATTAAATTTAAAATAAATTAAATGACATGGAATAACTTTCCTATTATATTTAGAAAATACAAAAAAAACCAAAGAAACCTATAGAACATATGTTGTGTTTTGTGTTTGAAAGATAAAATCCAATCCCTAGGTCAACCAATTTAATTTTTTCTCGTAAGAAGTATGCTGAAGAAATTTAAATCAAAGTTTTAATTGGATGCTCTTAATTAACAAACAATTAGTTCTTCCATATGTTTATGACCGGCCAAAAATTAATGTAAGCCTAAAGCCTAAAACAATGGCTGAATACCAATGATGGTAGCTCAAGACTTTCATTAAGCACTAGAGACATTAATGTTTTTGTCTCTTAGTGGGCTACATGCTCTAAAAGAGGTAGATTGGAATGTTATTTATGATGTATGGAAATAAATGAAAAATAGAAAGCCTTTTCCATTGGACAAATAGATTTATATTTTCAATGATGTAAGTCCAAATGATTTTGAATATCATCGAATGAATAAAAGAAACATATGATTAGATTTTTAAATGGAATTTGAGAAATATGTTTTCTTATTTACTATGTTTTATTGAGATTTCATTGTGATTTTAATGTAGATAGCCTTTAAATTGTTAAAATTTTAAAAATTTAGGACACTATTTCATTTTGACATTCTTTGAGGGGCTTATTTAATATACAGTGGTCAATAGAAGTATAATTCTTTTAATAACCTTTAATATTTATTGGTTTAGATGAATGTATATTATTCCATTTGAAATTAAGACCATCCCTTCAAATTTAAATACTACTCAATAGATAGCTCCTGCCAAAACAAAATGGAAAAGGAAATTGAAGAAAAGTCAAAATGTTATTAAAATATAATATTAATTAACGACAAGATAGAAGGAAATTTTGATATCTTTAAACAACTAAAAAGGACCCATCATTCTTGAAAGGCTCCATGGACCTAACATTAAATTTTGTTAGTTTTTGTAATATATTGTTAATGTATTTTGTAATTGTTCTCCTGATAAAAAGATTAGTATGGTACTAGCGTTTCAGATGAAGCTCATATCGTGATCATGGTAAAATGGAATTGTCATGTATCCATGTAAAATGAAAACTATAATGTATCTATAACTTAATATGAATAGCAAGATATAAGATATTTTTTCTTCTAAAAAACGAATATAGAGAACCACTGAGAATTAACTTTTGGGACGTATAATTAAAAATATAAAAATTGATAGAGCAATTGAAAATATGTTTTCCTATAAACTTGGGTAACCTTAGGAAAAAATACATATTGCAGTTCTCCTTTTATTTCAATGGAAATGGGCCATGAACCATGATGTAAATGATGTGGCATTATTAGATCAATAAACTTATAAGAAATGAAAAAGGAGGATTTTCCTTGTCTTGAAATGGATAAACCTTGGCTATTTCCTCCATTTTCTTTCTTCTTTGGAGTGTGGATTTTATCTCAAGTTGTGGCACATGGTGGGAGGCATTAATCTAATAAAAGTTTAGCCACACATGATAAATCTAGATCTCTAGTTCATTCAAGCTTCATAGGCAATCAAGTCTCCCATTATATGATGTATCACTCTATGTCATTAGTATTTATAAGTGTCATGTGTTTATTATTGGTAAAGTAATCAATAATAATAATATTTTGGATTATATATATATGTCATTAAATAAATGAGAATATCTAGTGTTTAAAAAAGGTGTAGATTATTGGTTAAATTACATATAATTTTAGAGGCATTTTAAGTTCTCAAAAAAAAAAATTATGACAATTTTTTATGTAAAAAGTAAAATAAATTTATATTTATTTTATTTTAAGTGAACAAATATTTTGATATAAGTATGAGTAAGTTTAATACTATTCATGAAGTACTTATTTTAGTAGTAAGATTTGGAATGTGTTGATGGAAATTTTAAAATATTAGTGTTATGAATGATAAATAGTCAAAAATAATGGATGTAATCTAATTATAATACATAATTTTGTAATGATTATTGTTCATGAAATTAAGATTATGGTATTAATATTAAATTAATAATTATATTGGAAGTTAAATTTGATATATAGGTATATATTTTAAAATTATGATAGTTATCTAGTAAATTTAAAGAGTATGATTTAATTGAGTATGTGAGAGAGATAAAAAATGAATTTTATAATTTGAAAATTAGTTGGGAATGTCATTTTCTAAGATATATTCAACTTAGATTTTACTATGGTTCGTGATTGTTTTGGCATAATAATTTTTTGAATTTATTTATCGATAGTATGCTCTCGTAGTCATAACAATGAGTAACTTTTCATAATTTTGGAAACTAGGGTTGATTGAAGGATAATTTCTTATTAGCGAATTGATATGTTACTATGGCTTAATTTATGTTTCATATACTTGAAAAGAAAGATAATAGATGAGGGATCTTCTTTTGAGTATGGAATAGCCTCTTGTTGGTCATGAAATTGGAAATAAACAAGAAAATGCATATCAGAATTAGCACTTAAGCGATGTATTTCAACATTCCATGGTCGTATTATGGTTAAGGAAAAGCGTTGCATTGGATGTAAAACTTGATATTTTATTTTATTTTGTATTTATTACTATAAATTTTAGATGTAAGGATAATGATGTTGTATTCTTATAATGCCATGTCGATTATTTTCCATGATATTATGATGTTATATCCTCTCTCTCTCTCTCTCCCCCTACTCCCCCTCTCCCTATCCTAGTATCCCAGTTTCTTCCCCCTCCCTCCCTCTCACTCCCAATCTTTCTCCACCTCTTTTCTCTCCCTCTCCCTCTCTTGCTCTCTCCCTCTCTCTCTCGCTCTCTCCCTCTCTCTCCCTATCCTCCCTTCATCCTCTCTCCCATTCTCTCCATTTCCCTCTCCCTCTCCCCCTCCTAGGCCCCCTTTCTTGACATAGCCCGATCCTCCTCTTGTGCTCTCTCCCCCTCTCCATCTCACTCCCCTGCCTCTCTATCTCTCTCTATTTCTCTCCCTCTCTCTCTTTGTCTATCTCTCTCTCATTATTTCTCTCTCATTACCTATCTCCATCTCTCTCTCTCTCTCTCTCTCCCCCTCACCCTCCTTCTCTCCCTATCTCTTCTCCTCTCCATGCCCCTCAGCCACTATTCCTCCTTCCTTCACTCCCTCTCTTTCTCCCTCTCCTTCCCTCCATATCACTCTCCCTCCCTCCCCATCTCTCTTGCTCCCTCTCTCCCTCTCATTCTCTCTCCCTCCCTGACTCTCCCCCACCTACCGCCCTCTCTCTCAAACTATCTCCCTATTCTTCTCCCTCTCCCTCTCTCTCGCCCTATCCTCATCTCCCTCACTTCCCCTCTCCAATTCTCTTCCCTTCGCCCCCCCCTCTCCAGTGCTCTCTCTCGCTATCTCTACCCATCCCCCCCTCTCTCTCCCTTCATCTTTCTTATTCTCTCCCCCTCCTCCTCCCAATCCCCCTCTCACTTTCCCCCTCTCTTAGCCCACATATCTTTGTCTTTACCACTTTTCATCCCCCTCTCACTCACCCTCTAGCTCTCCCTATCCTCCTCTATCCATCCCTCTCTCCTCCTCGTCCTCCTTCTCTCTCTCTCTATCTCTCTCATCTTCTCTTCTCCTCTCTCTCTATCTCTGGCTCTCCCTCCCCCCTTACTCTCTCTCGCTATCATACCCTCCTGCTCTCACTCCCGCTCCTACTCTCCAACTATCTCCCCCATTTTTCTATATCTCTGCTCCTCCCCCTCTCTCCCCCTCTACCTCTCCCCTCTCTATCCCTCTCTCTCTCTCTCTCTATCTCTACCTCTCCTCCTCCCTCTCTCTACCTCTCCCTCTCTGCCTCCCCCTCTCCGTCTCTCTACCCCTCTCACTCTCACTCCCCTTCTCCCTCTTCGCCTCTCTCTCCCTCTCTCTCTTTCACCTCATATATCCCACCTTTCCCCTATCTTTCTCTAGTTCTCTTTCTTGACCCTCCCTCTCCCTCCCCCCCTCACTCCCTCTCTCTCACACTCTCCCTCCTCTTCTAACCCCTCTCCCTCTCTCTCTATCTCTCTCCCACTCTCACTCACTCCCTCTCTCTCACTCTTCCTCTTTCCCTCTCTCTCCCTCTCCTCCCTCAATCCCCCCTCCCTCTCTTCCCTCCGTCCCCCTCCCTCTCTTCGCTCCCCCCTTCCTCTCTTTCCCTTCATCTCCCTTCATCTCCCTCTCCCTCTCCCCCTCCCTCTCCCCCTCTCTCACCACATCCCTTCCCCACTCTCGGATACTCCCGCTCACCATAACTCTCTGCCCATCCCTTCTCGCCCCACTCCCCCTCTCTCTCTCGCACTCTTTATCACTTTATCTCTCCTCCTCTCCCTCTCTTTCTCCCACTCTGCCCTCCCCCTTTCTCACTCTCTGCCCCTTCCCAACACCCTCACCCTCTCCCTCACCCTCTCTCTCTACCCTGATCTCTCTCTCTCCCCCCATCTCTCTCTCTAACCCTTCAATCTCTCTCTCACTCTCTCACCCTCCCCATCTCCTTCCCCCCAACTCCCTCTCTCGTCCCACTTCCCCCCTCTCTTGCCCCCACTCCCTCCCTCTCTCTTCTTTCTTCGTCTCCCTCACTCCCTCCCTGTCTCTCACTCTCTCCCTATCACTATGTCTCTCCCCCCTCTCTCTCTCTCTCTCTCCCCCATCACCCTCTCGCCCTCTCCTCCTCTCCCTCTCCCCTCCTGTTCTCATGCTCATTCTCCATCTCCCTCCCTTTCCTCCTCTCTCTCTCTCTCACTCTCCCTACTTCTCACTCTCCCTCCTTCTCCCTCTCCCTTTCTCCCCCTCACTCTCTGTCCCTCTCTACTCGTCTCCCGCACTCTTTCCCTCACTCCTCCTCTCTCCCGCTCTCTCTCTCTTTCTCTCCCTATCTTTGTCTCTCTCTTCCTCTCCCCTTGCCCCTCTCTCGGGCTCTCCCTCTCCTTCTCCCCCTCTCTCCCCCCACCTATCTCTCTCTCTTCCCCATATCCCACTAGTCCCTAACTTTACACTTCCCATTCCCTCCTCACGCCCCACTACCCCCTTCTCTATCTCACTCCAGCCCTCTCTCACCCCCTCTACATCTTCCTCTATTCTTTCTTCCTCTCCCTCTCTCCCTTTCCCTCTCACTCCCTTCGTCTCTCTCTCCCTCTATGACAGTCTCTCTCTCTCTATTTTCCCCTCTCTCCTCCCTCCCTCCTCTGTACCAATATCTCTGCCCCCCCTCCCTCTCCACCTCCTCCTCTCACACCTTCTTCTCCTCTCCCTCCTCCTCAGCCTCTGCCTCCATGTCCCTCTCTCTCTCCATCTCCCCCTCTCACAATATCTTCCCCATCCCCATTCTCCTATCCCAATCTCTTGCCCTCTCCCTCTCTTCCTCCCTCACTCTCTCCCTCTCCCCATTGCACTATCCCCCTCTCCCCCACTCTTGCTCAATATTCCCCTCTCCCTCTCCCCATCTCTCCCCCCACCTATCTCTCTCTCTTTCACACTCCCTACCCCTCTACCCCACTCCCTCTCCCTATCCCACTCTCTCCCCCAC
>APFE030478822.1:0-20949 GCA_000404065.3 Pinus taeda
TCCTATTTGGCCACTCATCTGCTCATTGTCCTTCCATTACGACCTCTGATCATTTGACCCCCAAATACTGCCAAATCCGTCGTTGTGCCACCGATATATTCAAGAGAAGTTGACCTCTGCAAGTATAACCTCCCTCTGATATTTCACACAAAACAACTTGTCTCTTCCCGTCTCGCGTCGATGATGTGGGGAACATTATGGCCCACCTTCGATAAAGATCACTTCCTGTCGACTTCAGCTCATTATCCAGGAGTGACCTAGAGACTCCCTTTAGGTACCTTGGAGCCTGCATGCCTCAATGGCAGGTTCTTCATATTCGACGCGAGGTTTTCATCATTGGCCTCCGATCGGATGACTCTACGGGTGTTCGACACCAACTCATTGATTCGCATGCCGTGGATTGTACCTATAGTACCTTGAGGACCATTGTCATTATTGGTGGTACCTCTCATGTCTGTTAACAGTTTTCATCATTGACTGGTAATCAGACAATGTTATCGCATGTTCGACTTCGACTCCTATATTCGCATGCTTGAACTTGTACTTTGCTCGGGTCGAGATGGAGCGCAATACCCTGGATTTTGTATGTTGCGATCCAGGTTGCATTTTGTGGATTATTATAATCACTACATGACTCATTCACTGGATGGCTGCGACCATGCCTGAGTCCATTCATTGATCCTCATCGGATGGCTGCGTCCATACTTGGGATCCAGATTGTTATGTACTCTACTACGGATGGCTGTGCCCATACCATGTACATCATGTATTTGAGATATCAGTTGTATTCCGTGCAGGTTCTCCGGTGGCCGTGTTTTCAGTCGACCATGTTCTTGTAAAGCACTTCACCCCCCTCTCTCTCTCAGGCTTCATGCTTTAGGGGCATCTGTTACACAGTATTTTGTCACCGTCCCTGTTACCCCTTCTCCCGTACATTGGAGAACCTATTTCGAGACCTGTGAGAAGTGACATGACTTGAAAACACCTGCTTTGTATCCCTTAAAGTATGTGTTCTATATGCCCTGAAGACACCTTCTGCAAAATACCCAAAAATATAGCCCTTTCTCCATTGGCGTTGTTCCACAGTGTATTGCTCGTGCCAATGGGGTAAATACTCCAAAGAGGGAGTGCCAGTTGACGCTCTGTCTCAAAGTCGCACTAGCGCCAACCCAGTTGGGTAAAGTTTTTTACCATCAAACTTCTGAAGGTTCTTTCCACCTTATCCATTAACTATTTCCAGTTTGGATTGATTCAGTTGGGCTTCGTATCTCCCAAGGAGGGAAGTAGTTCTCCACCTCTCATGGAAGCTTCCTTATGGTAAGGACAATCCCATGAATCAAGTGGATGGTCTTATCTACTCCTCCTATCTCTATATAAGCTTGTTCTTTCCCATTTGACAAGCTAGTTGGTAATTCTTGGTTAGTAATTCTATTTCACAAGTTCCCAAAGTCTGAGGATTTCTAAGCTCATCTTGCAAGAGGTCTTGTGTATCCCTATGAGGTTAAATCTTTAAGGAGGAGATCCATGTCCAAGTGATCAAGGAGAGAGAGGCTTGTTCCCATCCCCTACAAGCTTTACAAGGCATGTGTTGTTGATTCACCTAGCCAAAGGAGGATTGGACGTCAGAACTTGGTTGTATTCTCTTTTGCTTTATCAATAATAATAGACGACTATCATTATGGTTCCACTCATGTGTCTTTACTATGATATTTGAGTTGTATCCTTTCTGACTGATACATAGTTGCATTTCTCGGATTTTATGCTTGTATTTGTCTTGTTATTTGCATGTGCAGGTGTCTATTCACGGATGTCGTGAGGATTGTGACCAGTTGAAGCGAAAGAACAGAAGTGACGACCCTTCTACGAATATAAGCATTGGATTTGAGGTAGGATCCCATCATTGGCCTTTACTTTTCAATTAGGAACTTGCGTGTTAGCTTTGTTTGATTGTTGCTAGACCTCAGTTAGGCTAGTGGGATCGCCTTTGTCCGCAAAGGGGATTTACCTACACAACATCGACAAAATAGGGCCCGCAATAAATGAGGCAATGAGGATCCTTAACTAAGGAATGAGGGAAAATATTAATGTGACTGATGGACTGAAACCAGGGATAATGGGGAAAAGTGGTACTTGGGGACAAATAGATGACTACCCTTGTCAGAGAATAAAGTGCATGGTTGACTTGGTAGCAACTGACTCAACTTTGGAGGGGATGGGGATAGTAAGACTGGAGGCCAAAATGGGCAACACAAGATGAACGGTATGAAAATATGGATGGAATACTATGACATGAGATGATGGGATATGAAATAGACTCCAAGAAATGCAAGGGTGACTCATTGCAGTTGCTCTTAACAAGGATGACTCAATGATGCTGCTACACAGACTAAGCCTAGTGGGGACCATGAAAACATGAGTAAAGGATGGTTACTCATGATGAAAGTTGGCATATGGTATGAGCAATATTAAGAGGAGGTGGACCTCAAAGTACAAGTGTCTCTTTGGGATGAAATTGGATTTTGAGAGGCGATGATGTGACGTTACATGGAAAAATGGATTCTTGGTGAAGTGTCAAATCATTGAAAACTGAGGAAGACTCATTATAGAGCTCGGTAAAATCTTTCCAATGGTGTTGACGGTTCGTCAAACTAAGCTATGATCTAGTCACAAAGGGTGATAGAAAAATTGGGGATTTTTCTATGAAAGGATGTTTTTCCTCAAATTTGGATTCATTTTCTAAGTGAGCTATGGCGAATTTGGAGAGGAGGAAAAGGCCATGAATCTTGTGGAGTTCGTAGCAGAAAAACCAACCGTCAGAATCAAGATCTGTGACTTTCAGGTTGGTGGCCTTACTCATCTATTCAATTTCAGTGGTTTATTTGCTAATTTTTGGCAACTAGCAGCTCCTTGAGAGACCCCTGCTCTTTCTCACAGTCCCATTGCACTTTTTGGGCCCAAAAGTGCGATCTAGCTTGCAAGAAACAGTTGGAAACCTACAAGATCGCACTTTCTGGGCTGAAAACTGTAATTTGGGGCTAGAGAGAGAGTTGGTCTACTAGCCTAGTGGGGGCTATAGTTTGATTAGTGTAGACCATTGTTTTCTTGTCTGAATTGACAAGATATGTGGTATTTTGTAGATATGGAAAAGATAAAAATCAACTGGCGTGAATGAGACTTGGATACTCTTCGATCCGAGATCCAGGGGGATGAAGTGGTTCAAGGGCTATTGGCTCGTTATGGGGTTCTCAAGTTGGTAGAAAACCCATTAATGAGGGTAGGTGAGCCCTGGATATCAAGAATTGTGAGCTATTAGGATCCAGAATAGGAGTTCTTTGTCATGAAGGGGCACAAGATCAAGCTCACATTACAAGATATTTACATCTTGACCAGACTACCTCCCCTGGGAGTGGTGGGGGATATTCATCTGGTGTTGGCTCTTGGGAGGAGCATTACTGAGTTTTTGGAGCACCATTGTCAACTGGGTGTTCTTGTCAAGGGCATGACTATCCTTCTTGTTGATCTAGAGAGCCTAGAGACACAGGTTATTTCTGTAGCTGTGCTATGGGTCTTGGGCACCCAGGTGTTCCATCACATCAGTAGTGGGTAGATGATGTTGGTTGAGAGTGTTTTGGCTGGGACCTATTATGGGTGGGCCCATATGATGCTGTCTTTGATGAAACAATAGTTGAGTCTTTACAACAAGCAAGTGAATCATGACTGCACTTTTGGTACAGTATTATATGTATTCTTCTTTGGGAAGATACCCACTATCTATCCTCATGTACAGATCTGATGGGGGCCCACAGGAGCCTAGGATGAGCCCCTAGGGGCAGCTACTATGGAGAGGAGGAGGAGGGGGAGTCAGATAGGTGTTCTAACCCAAGTTTTTCGCACATTGGGATCAGATGCCCCTTTACATTTATGATTACCCTTATAGCAGGATGAACTATCAGGCGGATCCAAACTTGCCACTTCCACCCAGGCGAGCATTGGGACTGGATAGTAAGTGTTAAGTTGCTATGTTTTATGGTGCATTTTATATTTCTACCACATTTATATGAAAGAAATAGCATCAGCGAAGTTGGCAGGATATGCAGGGTGTTAGACTCAATCTTGTCAGTCCTCTGTCAGAGTATAATTCACCAAGGTTCATTTCCTGTCACTGGCAGTCATTAAATGCCATTTTTATCAAAAGAGTCAATTCACTTTCTTGAGTCCAGGGTTGGTTTTCAGTAAGTGTTTCAGGAATGTCATCGTCAATAATGTGCGATTGATTCTTCTTCAAAACCCTGTTTTGAAGAAGAAATCATTAAATGTGTTTTTTAGAATATGTAATTTGTCAAAATGTTTCAAATTCTCCAGCTCTTCAAATGCCAGCAGTCAGTTCGCACCGCTTGAGTTCAAGTCTTCAGCAATATAGCTCCTCTATTCTATATTCAGTCAAATGGAATCGAATAAATTTGGATGAGACACATTTTATCAAGGAAGCTGTAGCTGCTGTATTGGAGATCCAGGATTTTGTATTGCAGCCATATCATGCCCATTATTACAGTCCTTGCATTTGATCTTTCAATGTTAGACTCAGTGTTGTCAAATCCTCTGTCAAAATCAAACTCACCAAAGAAACTTCATGAAATAATGTTGGATAATCCAAACAGCATATCACACCCATTTTGGAAAACAAATCCAATTTTCTTGATGCGATGAAGAATCAACAGGTAATGACGAATATACAAGGCATGTCGAGGATCGTGAGGATGGAGTTGATACCCTAGTCCACAGCTCGGATGCTCGAGAATTTGAGAGTGCTTCGTCTGCTCTGTCTTCAATGCCTGTTAAGGTTGGCGATGGTGAAGAGGATTTTGCTGAATTTTCAAGGTGCACTGAATTGCATACTGGAAATGATAACAGGGATCACAATCAAAGCTATTAATTTTCAATTTCTTCTTCTGTCGATGAAGATAATTCCGGGTTTTCTGAAGATGAGAACAGTTCATTAGATTCTGTAGAATCAATAAAAGTGCAATTGAAGAAGCATGCTCTTACTACTAAGGAAAATCATGCACAAAATGTGTATGAATATGAAGATGTGAGTAGCAGCTCATTGGAAGAGGTCGTTTTAGAAGAATCAAAAGCAATTACATTCACACAAGGCAAACTGAGTGTGGATTTGCCTGCGTGGCGCATAGAGCACATGGCGCGGCGCACATGGGCCGCGCAATGCACTGGGCGCTCCTTCACAATGCATTTTTTGCACTAAAGCGGCGCATAAGGAGCGCATGATGCACTGGGCAAGGCACGCGACGCTTACAATTTGGAGCTCGATTCTAGTTCAAAAATTTATCAAATTGGCTCCATCAACTTGCAAGTAGGCTTCTAAGGGTGCTCAGTAGATTTTAGCATGATTGTGGTGTTATCAATGTTGGGAAACAAGCCTTGGTTGAAGAGAGAATTATTTTTTCTCTGTCATTTCAATCTGATCGATGATAGAGCTAAGAAGTTCTGAATTGAAATGCCGAAAGGATGAGCTCCAACAAAGAAATCGTGCCTTGGAGAAATCATTGAAAAGAATCATTGAAAAGAATTATTGAAAAGAATCGTTTCAGAAATTGTGGGCAACATATAGAGAATTCAAGCAAGCTTTACTCATCGCAATGGAAGAAAATAGCAAAGAGGTAAAAGATAAACAGGTTGATCGAATTCGTAACCTATTTCGGCGACAACTTTCAATACCATTGAAAGACATTGATTCAACGCTTTAAGATTACAAATTTTTGGAAGAGCAGTAGGGAGTTGTGATTGGGAATGACATAGATCATTTAGCTGGACTTCCTTCCAATGTGATATCAGCTTATAAAAAGGCTCTACAAATCTACAATGCGTGTGCTAGTTATGAAAAAAAGGTGGCTAGAGGAAAGCAGGCGGATACTGAATTTTTTCAAAATTACATGTCCTATATCAACTTTGAAGAATCCTCAGGAGATCCAGCTCGTGTTCAAGTTCTTTATGAGAGAGCGATAACAAAATTTCCAGTTGCAAATGATCTCTGGCTTTGTTATACTCAATATTTGGATAGCAATGTGAAGGTTCCAAGTATTATAAAATCTATTTATGTCAGAGCTGTCAGAAACTGCCCCTCGGTTGAAACACTTGGGCTAAATACATGCTTGCTTTGGAACGCTTTGATGCTTCAAAGGAAGATCTCTCTGCCGTGTTTGAGCAGTCTCTGCATTGTGGGTTCCCAAATCCTAATGATTATTTGGATTTGTTCCTTGTTCGTGTTGATGGCTTGAGGCGACAGATTATGAAGATGGATGAAATTAGTAAATCATCTTACATTGTTCAACTTCAAGAAACATTTTAGCATGCATCAAAATATTTGTCTTCACATCTGAATTACACAGATCAATTCTTGCATTTGCATGCATACTGGGCGCGGTTAGAATATCAACTTGGAGGGTATTTGGAAGCTTCTCGAGGAGTTTGTGAAAGCTTAATTAAGATATGTGGTGGGATGTTAGAGGCCTGGCAAGGCTATATAAACATGGAGTTGTTGGCTGGTAACATAAATGAGGCTTGGGCAATCTATAAAAAACTATTTTTATTAAAATTAGTTTTTTAGCATTTTGTTAATAAGTTAGCAAATAAAGGAAAAACAAGTGGCAATCAAAGGCAGAAAGTTTAAATTTAAATGGAACTACTTGCCACAATAGAGCACACTATCTATTTTGGTCTTTAGTTACAAATTTAAAGGGTCTTCAGCTATAGCTCCCGCCTCTCCATTGGTTATTAACAAACAAATGTAACACTGCTCCTTTTTAGAGCAGACCTTTCCTATTTTCATCATTTTAGTTGAAACAACACCCTTGTTTTGGGTCATTTTGTTTTCTCCTAGATGAGTTTTATTTAATATATTAAAAATCATTTGTAGAGGAGACAGAGTTTTGGCCAACAGTGGGAGAGCTGTGAAAGAAAACTTCATTGTACAGTTTTGACAGGGATTTAAATAAAAGATGCAGCTCTGACCCTTGAGATTCTTGTGGTATGAAATTTAACATTTGTCTCATCCTTTGTTTCATATGTAGCCTGTTGTGTTTCCATTTCATTTCATAATCGTTTCTAAATGAATACTTTTAAGTGAGAAAGGCAGAATTCAATTTATTTGCTCTGTCTTGAGGAAGTGTTCATATTTTAATGTTTTCTTATGTTTGACAAGGATCCATCTTCTATGCCCTTGTCAACCTGTCAAACAGTTCACCCACTCCACATTATTTCAAAAGTGATGTTAAATTTCTTGCCTATCTTGCCTCAGGAGATAATCTATGTTTTTGATTATATTTCCCTGTTCAAACTATTCTTTGCCCCATGCAGCCTAGAAAACCAAATCATTTATCAGAAACAACCCTTTCTATCAATTTACTAGCCTAAAATCAGTGTTCCTTATCGGTCATCTTAGCCCCTTTGAAGACTTTTCTGCCAAGATAGACCTGGAGAGAGCCCTCTCCTGTCCTCGTAGGGCTAGCTACGAGGCTGAGCTTGGTTTGATGTTGCCTTAAGTTTTGCCTTCTTCTGCCTGAGGCAGATTCAAGCGCTAACACAGGGCAAGCTACAGTTCCTGGTGCTGTAGAGCAGGGGACATCATAATCACAACAGGGTCCAAAGGATACTGCGTTTCTTGCTAATTTTCATTGTAGGTTTCATGTACTCTTGACCAGGGTTTCAGAGCATGGGTGGCATGACTTAGAGGATTGGCACACAATCGGTACACAGATGAGTGCACCGGTCTTCCCTCAGATTGGAAAGGTATCATGCGGCACATAGAGATGGCTGGTCAGGTAGTACATGATCTACGTGTAGGCGGAGAAAAACCTTTGGCGTGAGATCCGTTGGATAGTGACTAGATGCAGGGACATGTGGGTCCCATTAATTTTGATTTTTTGTAACATGTTGTGGGCATGTCGGATGCATTTAGAGTGATGGCTCCAGAAACTTTTATGATACATAATATGATTATGCATTTTATATGATGATGTTGGTTCGCCATTTGTTTGGTTATCTTCTGTGGGATTCATGTGATAAATGCCAATCTAGAATGTCGTTTGTAATGGTATCTACATAGTGATTTTGGGCTCTAGGCACATGACTGAAAGTAATGGATTTAAATTCACTTACCAACAACTTAAATCATAGATATTTTCTAAATAGGACTTGGTTATGCACATGATACACATCGTTCAATTGCATGACAAGTATCAAGGAATCTAAACGAACATGAAGATGAAGGATGTGATGAGTGAGGGCATCAACTAACAAACCTATCAGTGCATCATATTCAACCTGATTATTGGTGGCAGATCTAATGCACACACCCTTCGAAAGGACTAACATATGCAAGGGGGTAAAAATGGACCAGGCTGCTGAGGCTAGGTTCCGGGAGAAGCAGCTCGCACTGTCGGCATGACCGATATATGGTGTGGATGATGGATCCATCTGAAAGGTGAAAAAGACAACAGATGGGATGATGTAATGTACCCAACTTTATGGTAGAAATAAAGACACACAAATCAAAGGTATTTTCTATGAGCAGAATTTCTTGAGGTAGAGCTCATTGGGAGAATTAGGAAGGAAATGGCCTTCAAATTCCTTTCATGAAATGCCTCCTTACTTAAGCGCAGGGGTAATTAGGGCTAGACATAGCTTCCATTGTGTCATTGTCAGGCTGAGAGTTGGGAAAACGAGAGGAATACTAACTACACGATGCAATGTCATTACCTAGTGCATCAACCCGAGAAATAAGGTTCACATACGTATCATCTTTGATGCTAGATGATGGGCTAGTAGATGGAGGATCTACGGATGTTGAGACCTGGGCTTCTGTCAAAAGAGGTTCGATATAAGTGCACGTAGAAACCTCAGAAAGGTTTGAGTGTGAGGAACTCAAGGATGATGACAGGTAAAGGATAGGGCATGTGGTGTCTATCATCTCGACATCGGGGGGAGGGATCACAATAGTGGGGCAATAGTCTCCCTATTCTCATTGAATAGTGGTACCAGAATCCATAGGTAGAGGAGTAGATGCTCCATTACGAGTGGTCTCGTATTCACTAATCGCACCAAGGAAATCACAAAATTCATCGAGACGAGTGAAAAAATGGGAATAGAGACAATGAAGATCACAAAGGGCACAAGGGTGGTTTGTGTGTAGAATTTTGAGTTTCTTAGGTGGGACCGATAAGTTAACATGGACTTCCAAAATAGTCGACTCAAGGAACACTTCATGAACCAAAGGTTTAAGTGTGGGAAGTTCAAGACAATTGTTGTTGGCATGCCCAACAACTTAACACAAAGTACACGGGGTGTCGAATTTGGGGCCTTAGGGGCTGGAGGAGCTTGGGGAGCCTTGTTCTTAGGTTCTTTCCTTTTAGATTTTCCCCCCTGTCCAGATGCTTTCGCAACAGGAGCTGGTTCCTGTTGAGGTTGTGATGGAACTGAAGTAGCGGCAGGGGTCATGGGGACTGGTTGAACTAGGGTCAAAGCATGATAAGTTATTAGCTGACCAAGAAGAATGCTTGCAGGGGGATTGATGTGCCATACAATGATCCCCAAATTCATGTTAGGAAGGACCAACGAAGCTATGACAGGGACTAAAAATACTCTCGAAGGGGGGAATAAGAAAGGTACATGGCCTGCAGGTTAATATCCTGACGGAATAGTTCCTAGATGGTTGAGACCTGGAGGAATAGTTCCTAGTGGAAACATAGGAGAGACACCTACAAACAGAGGAGGTCCTTGGGGGGGTGGATTCAGAGGGCTCAGCTAGAACGGAAACAACAGGGTGTTGAGGAGATGGCTGTTGATGAAGCGTACCAGACTGCTTAAGGGTAGCCCATGATGCTTGTAACATGTAAACACTCATAGAGTGAGGCTATGAGATGGGAGGGGGAGGACCAGGGAAAGCACCCAATAATGAGGAATCTTTATAGACTCTGGGTGAAACAATGGTGGTAGGAGTTAAAGATATTCATCAGACATTGATGAGATAATGGACTCGGGGGAGGTCATGGATACTATCCCGTAGTAAGTGAAATGATCGATGGTAACAATGTTCCCTTCATGGGGGAAGCACATCTTGCTAAACATCACAGATGTGACAAGTGACATGGCATATGTGTTACTACGAACTAAGAGAATGTTGTAATCTAAAGGGGCATCAATGACTTCAATGTTGACATGGACAATCTTGCTCACAAGGGTCACTCGACAGTTGCGGTACATGCTACGGGGCTGGGAGAAGTGTCCATCCCAAGCATGCAAAGTGATGGTGGAGGGGGAAAACTCAAGTGACTTAATTTGTTTCCAAACATTAGTGGACATCACAAAGGTGGATACGCCTTTGTCAATAATACATTAGGAGATGATGGCATTATAGACTCTAATTGGTATCTGGAAAGAAATGGATGAAGGCAATGGGGGAGGCTCTAATGTATCAATCGGGAAGAAAATCAATTGATAATCAAAAGGATCTACTAATCTCAAGGTAGTTAGTAGATCTTTCTTTTGGGATGGGCATGACTGGAGGACTTCCAGTGTCGACATGGTAGCAGGTGATTACGCTAATTCATCTACTATACTATATGTGTGCATAGATCTGAAGCTGCATTATGGCATAATGGTACTTTTGGGATCTTAGGGATGGCCTCAACTTTAGGTTGAGGGATCTGTAATGGACCATTTGGTGTCATAAGAGGCTTAACAGATACCTTGGTTTTGGACTCGGTAGTAGATGAAGTTGAGGGATTGTCCTATTGATACAACCAAGTTTGTAGGTTGATATTGGAGGGGTTAACCTCATTAGAGTTCATCATAAGTATCTAGTAGTCACTAGGACTAGAAGGTCAGGGGAGATGGGCTACTTGACCTAGCTGAGGTTGAGCAACAACAAATCCTTGCTGAGCAAAAGGATTTGTGAGCACTGTTGGTTGGGCTGGTGGAGGATTATGATGTGATTGTTGACCTCTAGAAGCTGCTTGAGCTTCCCACATTTGGCACATCTAGGGTAAGAGGGGACACTCATGTGTGTAATGGCCATGTACACCACAACATGCCCAAGGCTTATATGTATGAATAGCCTTGTTCTACTTGGGCTGGCCACCCTATTGCTGGTTGTTGGTGTTAGGCTGGTTCCCCTGGAATTCACTAGGCTCGTTACCTTGATTACCCTGGTTACCCTTGTTAGCCTTCCCGTTATTCTTTTTCTTTGAATTTTCGAGGTTGGTAGCACTCTATTGCGCAAAAACCTGGCTCTAAGGGGGCAATGGCTACTAGGGATGAGGATGCATGGGAGGCTGTGACACTAATGCTTGAGGGGCTAGAGCGCTAGCCTGTGCATAAGGATGAGCAACAGTTTAGTAGACGGGTTGGGGCCCTGGAAACATGTTGTGAAGAGGAGGGGCATAAGTGTTAGAGGAACTAGTGCCCCCTATGGGTAGCCATAACTTTTCTGAGTATATGATGAAGAGTGTGAAATGGATCCAATGATACCGTTGGCGGCGTGAGATGCCCCCAGTGCATTGGCACTTCCAAGATGAGGGAGGTATGGAATGACAGTATAGACATAAATGGATTGTGCATAAATTAGATCATATATCAGAGTATTTTGGAGAGCTTCTTCCTCGGTTTGAGGAAAATGGGCCGTGACATATTTTCCAATGGGAGATAAAAGGATCCTAAGAAACCAATCCAGATAGAAATTGTCTTTGAAAGGGGGGGCATGACATGTGCTCCTCCTTCAACACCACTCTTGAACATGGTTAGAAAGGTGAGTGGCAGAAGACTGACGTAAAGTGGTCAATAGATCCATACCGGTGTTGTACTGGAGAGGTAAGTTGAAATATGAAAGGAATGCTTTAGCAAGTGTCGCGAAAATGGAATGAGATGCGGAGGGTTGGTATACATACCATTTTGCAACATCTCCAGTGAGCGTGTGTTGGAATAGCCGAAGACGAATGGAGTCATCGATTATGGATTTGGACGAAATCCGCATGTGGAAGGATCGGACATGGTTGGTAGGATCCTCTCCGACATTACCCTCAAACTTCGAGATGTATGAGGGAAGCTTAGTTGACATAGAGGGCCAACCAGCATCATGGTGTATGGGGTCATTTATTAACTGGTTAAAATCTTTTTGACTTAAGCCAGCCATAAAGGGGAGCATGGGGGCTGCCGGAATGGTTCCTGAGAGTTTTCCACTTGATGTTACCATCGGGATAAAGCCAAAGCCAACACCAAGTTGGGTTCCTACACTAGCTGTGGGTCGAGACATGGTGACGATATGTCATGAAGGAGGCCCAGAATCAGATGAGGAATCAGATGAACTAGGAGAAGAGTCGGTGTGGGGACTCGGAGGGCTATGAAGTCAAACCCAACAGAGAGGGGTAATATGCCCAAGTGGAAACTAGGGGTGAAGGTCTAATAATTTCCGTGACAAATGCCTTGGTGGCACAATGGTGGTAGGACACACGTGACATGAAAATAGTTAAGGGAGATTAACAATATATCTTTGTCTTGATGTGGGGAGACAAATTTATTATGTTAAGTCTTGACTTGGCAATGTAAATCAAGCACCCTTCGCTTAAGGTGTTCTTGTGTGTGTAAGTGTATTAATTTATTAAGCCCAGATCTTGTTTGTAAAAAAAGAAAAAATCTTGCTGAAAATAAACTGAAATTAATAACAGAAAATGAACAGCCAAAAGAATTAACTAAACCCCACATGAACTAGGTTTGAAAACACTATGTTGGTCGGTGGCTAAAATGATGGAAAATACATTGAAACGATTAAGAGACATGAATGTCGGTGTGACTAGGATCAAGTGACACTAAGCTGCTAGAAAGTGGTGCAACAAAAACAAAAACCAAAGAGGAAGATTGCTGCAAAAAGATAGCGAGATGGGTGAAACACCTAGGGCAACCGATGAGACCCTAAGGCAAATGAACAAACATGTTTAAATGTGAAACTATGGATGGTAACAACCTATAGTAATAGATCTGAAACAGAAGGGTA
The DNA here is from genome assembly GCA_000404065.3 of Pinus taeda. Taxonomy (NCBI): domain Eukaryota; kingdom Viridiplantae; phylum Streptophyta; class Pinopsida; order Pinales; family Pinaceae; genus Pinus; species Pinus taeda. Next base: position 13,061 of record APFE030478822.1, read on the forward strand.
CATATCTGGGAAATGTGGCTGAAAGCGCTACAGAAACTCATATTGCTCACTAAGCGAAACTCCTCCTATAAAGGTGGAAGTGTACTAGAAGCCCTAGGGGAGGGTAAATTTGACTTCAATGATTAAATCAAAGTATATCAAGCCCTAAGTGGGATGAGACAGAGGTCAGATAACCCAACAGACAACTCTCTGTAAAACCCAAAAACAAATCTGAGAAAAACCCTAAAAACAAGAAATTGTAGGTATTGACCTGATTCTCTATAGGGATTGTACTTTTTGGGATGTCTAGTGCATTCTAGCATCCAGATCACACTTTTTGGGCCAAAAAGTTTGATTTCTACTCTGTTGAACCTAGTCAAAAAATCTCGGAACAAAGTGTCACCTTTATCGCAGCCGGTTCCTGTGACTTGTAGAAATGACCAAAACGCTTGCGGAAGTCAGAAATTAATCAGATCTAGGGTTAAAAAACTAGGAAACGTTAATATAATTGAAAAAAAAACAAATCCTAAGCTGAAAACCAAAGGTCACATAGGTTTATGGATCTGAAGTATAAAACCCAGTGGAGTCACCAATTTTGTTGTAGTGTTTTCTTCTCAATGATGTACGAAAAGGACCCACTTAATATTGTGGATGAAAAACAATCTCAACAACATAAATGGCTACTAAATATTGTATATCTACAGTAACTCATAGAAACAAAACCTGCCAAAGTCAAGATCTACGCCACAATCATAGTTAAACATAAAAAAGAAAGAGTAATAACTTCAATAATCTAATGGAAACCACATATGTAAAGAATAATTTTATTATAACTCCTGTGAAAGGAACAAATAGATGTTACCAGTCCCCCTCTATGGGATGGGTTCTTGGCTATCCTCAAACATCTTTAGCTTGTGTAGAGTCTCTCTCTCGTATAATGTAGAAACCCAACAAAAACATGGTGTCCAACAATGAAAATAATCAGAGTTACAATAGTGAGTGCAACAATAAAAATAATCAAAATTGATTAATGAATGGAAAACCCTTCTATTTATAACAATATATTGAGTTATCCTCAAATAATGAGCAATAATAAAATATTATTGATCCCATTCTTGGAATAAGTGCTTGGAATATTTTATTATATTTGGTTAGGAGGGAAAAAGTATTTAAACTTTTATTTAGAAATAACAAATAAATAAATAATTTATTTATCATCTCAAGGAATTAGTTAAGGAACAATAAACAAATAAGGATTTATTTAATTATTCCTAAGGGATTTAGTCAAATTTGACAAAAAATAATAATTAATTAGTGATTAATTAATTATTCTTAGAGAAAAATAAGATAAATAATGATATATCTGTTTATTTTTCATGATTTAGTCAAATTTGACAAGGAATAATAATAAAACAATGGTTTAATTAATTATTCCTAGAAGACAATCAAATAAATAATGATTTATTTAATTATTATTCATGGGTTTAAATATAAATTACTTAACAAAGGTGGTTTATTAAGTAATTTCTCACAGTTAAAGCAATTTTAGTATGGTAAAATTGGCTTTACATGGTGTACTTCGAACCATCTAGTAAATTAGGCTACATGATCAATTTTTTGGTGATAACAATCACATTAGTGATGTCAAAATGGCTTGATGATTATTGAGTTTCTTTTGAGGTTATTATTATTATTAAATCAATATATAGATAGTATGGTTGGATGGTCCTATTTGATACCTTTCCAATGGTATATTACCCTTGGTTAAACTCCTCTATGATACAAAGATAAGTCAGTTTGAAAGTGACATAGGAAAAAAGGATCAAAAGCACCAATTTTTTTTATAAAACACCAAAATTGTTAAAGTTTGAGCACGTTCAAGGTAGATCCATGCATTGATGAGTAATCAATGATAGTTAGTATATAGTCATGTTGAATGATTAATGAGCTTAAACACAATTCACCTCAAGGTATTTCTAATGTATGATGGATTGCATGCAAACTTGCACATCATTTAATGGAGGTTATTCTCCTCGATGATTTCCACATGGATATTCTCTAGCTAATAAAATAAAAACATATGGAAGATGTTAAAATGAATCCTTATTTGGATTCCAAATGGACCCCCAGCACAAGTGATCGGTGATGCGGCCCTCTGACATGGACGCATAGGAGGCACCACCAAATTGGACAAGTGGTAACACAATGACATGTGGCAACATGAGATTGGCTCAAGGGTGATGATGTGGACATACACATAATTTATGATTTGGAAACATGACAAAGTGCCACATGGCATGCTCAATTGGCAGAGTATGATTTGATGTGGCTCTCCATTGTGGTGTGATTTGGCGTGGCTTTCTGTTGCCAAGTTTGATTTGACATGGCTTTCCATTATGAAGTTTGATTGGCACTGTCTGATTCAACATGGTTCTTCATTGCATTGTTGTTTGACGTGTTTCTTTGTTACAAAGTTTGATTGACACAATGTGGTTTGGTGTAGCTCTACATTGCAAAGTTTTTTGATAGTTGTTATTATCACCAAAAAATTGATCATTTAACCTAATTTACTAGATGGATTGAAGTGCATCATGTAAAGCCAATTTTACCATAGTAAAATTGCTTTCACTATGATAAATTACGTAATAAACCAGCTTTATTAAGTAATTTATATTTATACCCATGAAGAATAATTAAATAAATCATTATTTATTTGATTTTCTTCTAGGAATAATTAATTTAACCACTGTTTTATTATTATTCCTCATCAAATTTAACCCAATCATGAAAAATAAACAAATAAATAATTATTTTTCTTATTTTTCTCTAAGAATAATTAATTAATCACTAATTAATTATTATTCTTTGTTAAATTTGACTAAATCCCTTGGGAATAATTAAATAAATCCTTATTTGATTATTCCTTAACTAATTCATTGAGATAATAAATAAATCGTTTATTTATTTATTATTTCTAAATAAAAGTTTAAATACTTTTTCCCTCCTAAACAAATATAATAAAATATTCCAAATGGTAATTCCAAGAATGGTATCAATATTATTTTATTATTGCTCATTACTTGAGGATAACTCAATATTTTGTTATAAATATGAGGGTTTTCCATTCATTATTCACTTTTGATTATTTTCATTGTTGCACTCACTATTGTAACTCTAGTTATTTTCATTGTCGCACAACATATTTTTTTATCGGTTTATGCATTATAGAGGAGAGAGACTCTATAGAAGCTGAAAGCATTTGAGGATTGCCAAGAACCCATCCCATAGAGGGGGAATGGTAACATATATTTGTTCCCTTCTCAGGTGTTATAATAAAATCATTCTTTACAAATCTAGTTTCCATTTGATGTTTTGGGGTTATTACTCTTCATTTTATTGTTTAACTATGATTGCAACATAGATCATGATGTTGGCAGGTTTTGTTTCTATCAATAGCTACAGACCTACAATGTTTAGCAGTCATTTCTATTGTTGATATCATTTGTCATCCATGATCTTAAGTGGGTTCTTTTCATGCATCACTGAGAAGAAAACACTACAACAAATTGGCAACTCCACTAGGGAATAATTCCGATTTGAAAACCTGGGTCTCCAATACAATTTGGAGATTCGTCTTGGTTTTATAATTCAGATCTAGAAACCTGGGTGACCTTTGGTTTTTAGCTTAGGGTTTTGTCTTTTTTCTCTTCTATTAATGTTTCCTAGTGTTTTAACCCTAGATCTGATAAATGTCTGAATTCCATAAGCTTTCTAGTCGTTTCCGTAGGTCACAGGAACCAGTTGCGGCAAAGGTGGCACTTTTTTCTTAAATTTGCAGACCGAAAGTCTCAAAGCAGAAATCACAGTTTCAGCCCAAAAGGTGTGATCTAGGCTCTAGAATGCAACTTTCTGCCCAAAAAGTGTGATTTCATAAAAAAACAGGTCAAAACCTGTGATTTTTGTGTTTTAGGGTTTCTCTCAGATCTATTTCTGGGTTTTGCTGAGAGCCGTCTATTGGGTGTCTAACCTCTATCTCATCCTACTTAGGCCTTGATCCATTCTATTTTACTTGTGGACGTTGAATTTATCCTCCCATAGGGCTTCTAGTACACTTTCGCCTTTTTAGGAGGAGTTTACTTAAGTGAGAAGTCTGGGTTTCTTGCAGCACTTTCAACCACATTTTCCAAATCTATAACTTTTTGTTTCAAATCTGATAAGATAGGTTGCTACCATCCATAGTTTCACATTCAAACTTGTTTGGTCATTCTCTTAGGGTCTTATTGGTTTCCCTAGGTGTTTCACCCATCTTCGTATATTTTTGTAGCTATCTTCACCTCTTGTTTTTTATTGTTGCTGCACCACTTTCCAGAAACTTAGAGTCACTTGATCCCAGTCACACTGACATTTAGATCTCTTGACCATTTCAATGTATTTTCCATCAGTTTAGCCACCCAGTAGTAAAGTGTTTGCAAACCCAGTTTGGGTGGGGTTTAGTTAATTGTTTTGCTATTTATTTTATGTTATTTATTTCAATTTATTTGCAACATTTTTTTATTTTTTTTACAAACATGATCTGGGCCTAATCAATTAATACACTTGCACACCTTAAGTGAAGGGCACTTGTTTTACACTGCCAAGCCAAGACTTAACATAATAAGTTTATCTCACTGCATCAGAGACAGAAGCTATATTGTTGATCTTCCTTCACCCTTTCCATGTTCCGTGTGTCCTTCCATCATTGCACCACCAGGGTGTCAGTCACAAAGACTATTAGGCTTTCACCCCCACTTTCTGCTTGGGCATATTACTCCTCCCAATCAGGTTCAAGTTGATAGCCCTCTGAGTCCCCATTCCGACTGTTCTCCCTGTCCTTCTGATTACTCATCTACTTCTGAACCTCCTTCACTGCATATCATCACCATGTCTGGACCCACAGCAGGTGTAGGACCCCAATTTGGTGTTGCCTCTAGTGCTATACGGGTGGTCACATCAGGCGGAATAGTCTCAGGAGCCATTTCAAAAGCCCCCATGCTCCCCTTTATGACTGGGTTAAGTTTATCAGATCTAAACTAGTTGTTAAATGACCCCATGCACCATGATGCTGGTTGACCCTCTATGCCAACTAAGCTTTCCTTAGACATCCCAAAGTTTGAGGGTATTGCTGGAGAGGATCCTACCAACCACGTCTGATCCTTCCACATGTGGTGTTCATCCAACTCCATAATCGATGGCTCCATTCATCTTCGAATTTTCCAATGCATGCTCATTGAAGATGCTACAAAATGGTATGTAGACTAGCCCTCTGCCTCTCATTCTGATTTCATGACGTTTGCTAAAGAATTCTTATCATATTTCCAGTTACCTCTTCGGTACAACAATGGTACAGGGCTATTGACCACATTCCAACAATCCTCCGCCACTCACCTTTCTGACCATGTTCAAGGGTGGAATCGAAGGAGGAGCACATATCGTGTCCTACCTTTCGAAGACCATGTTTATCTAGATTGGTTTCTCAAGAACCTTTTATCCCCCATTGGGAAAGATGTCGCATCCCATTTTCCTTAGACCGAGGAAGAAGCTCTCCAGACTACTTTGAGATATGATCTAATTTATGCTCAATCAGGTTATGTTTATATCATTATTCCAGAACTCCCTCATCCTGGTAGTGCTAATGCACCGGGATCATCTCACGCTACTAATGGTATCATTGGATCCATTTCACACTCTTCACCATACACTCAACATAGTTATGGCTATCTATAGGGGGGCACCAATTCCTCCAACATTTATGCCACTCCTGCTAGCAACATGTTTCTAGGACCCCAACCTATCTATCAAACTATTGCTCCTTCTTATGCATAGCCTAGTGCTCCATCCCCTCAAGCATTAGCATCACAGCCTCCCATGCATACTCAGTCCTAGCAGCCATCGCCTCCTCAGGGCCAGGTGTTTGCACAGTAGAGTGATACCAATCCCTAGAATTCAAAGAAAAAGAATAAGGGGAAGGGTAATAAGGGTAACCAAGGTAACCAAGGTAACCAGCCTAGCCAACCTAAGGGGAACCAACCTAACACCAACAACCAACAATAGGGCGACCAACCCAAGAAAAAAACGCTATCTGTATGAATAATCCTTATGCATGTTGTGGTGTACAAGGACACTTTACACATGAGTGTCCCATTTTACCCCAAATGCATGAACTATGGGAAGCTCAAGTAGCTTCTCGAGGTCAACAATCGCCTCAGAATCCTGTACCACCTCAATCGCCCATGCTCACAAATCCTTTCCCTCAACAAGGATTTGTTGTTGCTCAACCTTAGTCAGGTCAAGGAGCCCACATCCCCCAACCTTCTCCTTCCAGTGACTACCATATCCTCATGATGGATACTGATGAGGTCAATGCCTCTAATCAATAGCCAACTCCTCAGCACTCTATTGCTACCATCTCAGCTGAGTCATTTGGATCCACCCACTCAGGACCTCCTCTGTTCATGGGTGCCTCTCCTATGTTCCCACTAGGAACCGTTCATCCAGGTCTGAACCATCCAGGAGATGTTCCACTGGGATATTTCCCCGCAGGACAAATACCTTGCTTGTTTCCTCCTCCGAGAACCCTTTTTGTCCCTGTCATGGCTTCATTGGTCCTTCCTGTTGTGACTTTGGGGATCCTAGTACGCTACATTTATCCCCTAGCAAGCATTCTGCCTGGTCAGCCAAGGCCATATTATGCTTTGACCCTGGTTCAAACGGTCCCTATGACCCTTTCCGCTGCTCCAGTTCCATCAAAACCTCAACAAGAACCAATTCCTGTTGTGAAAGCATCCAGATAGGGAGGCAAAGCTAAAAGGAAAGATTCAGAGGACAAGGCTCCCCAAGCTTCTTGAACCCTGAAAGCCCCAAATCCATCACATCCATGCACTTTGTGTCAAGTTGTTGGGTATGCCATCAATAATTGTCCCAATCTGCCTCAACTTAAGACTTTGATTCATGAAGCATTCTGTGAGTCGAATATCCCAGAATTCCATGTTAACTTACTAATCCCACCTAAGAAACTCAAAACTTTTTGCATAAACCACCCTTGTGCCATGTGTGATCATCATCATCAATATTCCAATTGTTTCCCTCGTCTTAATGGATTTCATGATTGCCTTGGGGAAATTCACGAATACAACGCCACTCATAGTGGATCATATACTTCTCTACCTATGGATTCTAGTACCACTAGTCAACCATAACAGGGAGACTCTGGCCCCACTATTGTGATCCCTCCCCCCAATGTTGAAATGATGGACACCATGGTCCACATAATTTACCTTTCCTCATCCTTGAGTTCCTAGCTAGCAAACCTTCCTAAGGTTGCTGCACACATTTCTATTGAACTGTTTTTGATAGAATCCAAGGTCTCAACATTAGTAGACACTCTGTTTACTAGTCTGGCATCTACCATTCAAGACAATGTGCATGTGAACCTTAATCCTCAGGTTGATGCACCAGGTAATGCTGCCTCATCATGTAGTCAACCTTCGTCTAGTCCGGCCATCTCCCAGCCTGATGAGGACCCCATGGAAGCTATGTCTACCCCTAATTATCCCTGTACTTGATTAGGGGGGCATTCCTTCATGAGGATTTCGAAAGCCATCTCCTTCCTATTATTCAAAATGCGATCTACCTCAAGAAGTGTTTCTCACAGAACATCCCTTTGATTTGTGTGTCTTCATTTTTGTCATGCAGTTAGGTAGATTGCATCATCTTATCCATTTCCTTTTGCACCATTCAGATAGATCCATAATCCACCATGTATAATGGCCATGCCAATGGTGCGAGTCGCTTCTCTTAGAATATAGCCTCGGCAGCCTGGGCCATTTTTACCCTCTTGCATACCTTATTCCTGTCAAATGGCATGTGCATTG
>APFE030478822.1:27102-86800 GCA_000404065.3 Pinus taeda
ACTGCCTCTTATTTATGTTTAACGAGTCAAGAGGAATAACTTGGAAATCTTTTCATATTTAAACGGTCAGAAAAGAGCTAAAAGCAGACCTCCATTTTTATTCTCTTTAATGAGTCAAAAAGGGAAAAAATACTCAGCAATCTTTTCATATTTTATGAGTCAGAAAAGAGCTTAAAGGTGACTCGTCCGAGAGGAATGAGTGGTATAAAGGGTAGCAACTGGTTCCAGCAATGGTGGAACTGCTCAAAACATGTAATGGTCAAGAGGCTAGCTAATAAAACCACTAATTAACTACGTTCCCTCAAGAAAGGAAAACAAGCAAGTGAAAGCAGATGATCGGCCAAAGAGATGGTGGTGATGGGATGAAAACAACCAAGGCTCATCTAATAGAATTGAGCAGATACAAATGGCAATCACGAGATGTACATCGGGTATGGGTTCATTTTTACACAAGCTTGAACCATGGAGAACTCTGCTTGGATTCGGTTCCATGTTTACAAAAGCTTGAAATGAAAAACTATGCTTGTTATAACTTTGCATGCCCCCAACATTATGACGCAAAACGAGGTACATGCCCCCCAAGCTTCATGGCATTCAACAAAGTGGATGGAATGAAGGTTCACTTTCGAGATCTTGGAAAGACTCGACTCGTATTTTACAAGAACTTAATCAAAAGACTCGATTTGGAAAGGGAGTTGTTTCATTTTTTAATGAGGTTGACACAGTAAAAGAACTATCCTCATAACCTTTGTTTCATTTTTTAATGAGCTTGACACAAGATCAGGAACTATGCTCGACCAAACCCAGTTTCATTTTTTAAAGAGCTTGACATAGGAAAGTGAACTATGCTCCACACAAACTTCATCAGAATGAATAGGAAGTCGTAGCTTCCAAGAGTGCCACTCCCGGTGGAAGGATCACATCTTGGAAGTCAGGACCCAATGCCCCCAGGATACTATGCACGACGGCGACATTACTGGATATAGGCATGGGATAAGTAGCCACACAGTTGACCTGCGGCAGGGCAGATACAACCGGTGGAGAGAAACCAGAAGGGGATGACAACTGCGTAGGAGTCAACGGGGGTCTAAAGAACAATAATTGATCGAGAGTCATGATCCTTCCATCGTGTGGAAAGAAAACCACACAGAAAGTGAAGAGACAAGGGCCCCCATAGCATAAGCATAGTCGCGGGCAAGGAGAAGACTGGAATCTAAAGTACCTTGGGTAACCAATACGTCTATATAGACGGTTTTGCCTCCCAAAGTAATAGGGAACTTCGGAAGGATCCCCAATGGTTGACTGGTTCCTCCGTCAAACGCCATCATATTTTGTGTGACTGGCACAAGCTGTGGGGATCCCAAAGCTTGCCAAGTAGTGGAAGGCATAAGACTGACAGATGCACCCTCATCCAAGACAATGCCAGGTATTGCCTTATCATAGGCATGTATTGTAATCTGGAAAGGCACATGGGATGGAAGGCGGAAGGCAGTCAAATGAATCCAGTCGAAGGAAACGACTGAACTACTTGGTGGGGGAATCGTATGATTGCCCCCCTACTCTAAAGGAACTGAAGAAGGACTCTCTGGATCAGCTGGGATAGGAGAGTCGTGTTCGGACTCAAGAGAATCTGACGAGACGAGAAGAACATGAGCATGATGCTCTTCCGAAACAAGGTGATCAACAAACGGTGAACCCATGTTGACACTCTTTCCGACCAATGGTTGGTCTCGAACAGGCTTAGCACAACCCAGTTCGAAAAGAGGAGGATGGACAAGAGAAGGATCTAAATCAATCTCTTTGTCGACCGGGAGAGGATCTGAAGAGAGCCTCTAATAACCAATAGGGATTTGGGGTGAAGAAGCCGTAAGACTTTCCAAAACAACGGAAGCTTTATCCATGAGCAGACAAAGGTGAAGGAGATGATTGCCTTCACATAGCCTACAGGGGAATCGAATCTTCCCGTTCTTCTTACCATTGCCAGCTGATAGGGTAGCATCACCATGAGGTTCAGAGGACGATGAGGGGTAGGATGGATTGTGAGACCATACTTCTAAGATCCTGGGAATGCTAGTACAATCACGAAGAAGATGGTCATCCTTGCACAATTTACAAGGAAACTTAACCTTCCACAGAGGAGCAGAAGGAGTTCTGACCTGAGCTGCACTCAGCGCAGTAGCTGCACTTTTAACCTCTCGCTTATGAGACTTCTTCTTCTTCATCTTCTTCTTCTTCTTCTTAGCCACCTGGTTACTTGAATCCAGACTTTCACCAGGGGAAGTAGAAGATGAGGACGTAGAAACAGGCGAAGAAGGGGAGAGGTCCACCTTGGAATCAACATGATGTTGTTTGGGTGGAGGAACTGATTGACCAGTAGTTGAGACATTAGGGATCATAGAGGTTGAGAACAATTGAACAGGCAACGCAACAGTTAACCCAAGAAGGGACAACGTTGCCATGTAAGGAGCAACAACATTCCCAAAAGGAGGAAAATGACCAGGATTCTCGTCAGAGGGGATCCCTGGGTTGGTGGACTCTGGAAAAGTTGCCATTAAAAACTGAAAATTACACACGGGGCTGAAAAAGAGTCAAGACACACAATCAAATGGCCAAAAAACAGAATCTAACAGGGCGTGTGATTGCGGGCGAATAAAATTTTTAAGACACAAAGACATAACTTGACCTTTTCATTTTTAAAGAGTCAAGAAAAGGACAAAAAGATGACTCTAGTCGCCTTCGAATGTTTAATGAGCCTAAAGTGACAAGTGCTCAGGTGAGCCTTTTCTTTTAGGGAGTCCGAAAAGGATAAAAAATTGACTACTCTGGAGAACTAGGCAAAGGGTTTACCAGACAATCCATAAAACTGCATATACACCTTGGCAATCGTATGAAAACCAAGGACTTTTCGTATGACAATCAATCTTCCCGAATGCTGTGTTCGGTGCGTTACGGGTCATAAGGCAGAAGACACAGCTTCCTATGGATAAAGAATGATAACCTAGTGGGGTCTCCCCATATACCCGACGGTACATGGGAGCACAAGTCTGTACTAGACCACTATTGAGTCACAAAAGGAGGAATCACCCAACCTTGAGTGGAAACAAAAGTGACTAGGTTTAACGACGCCGGAGCATATCTCTAGCTTAGACCTCTAAAAAGTGAGCGTTATGTTCTAATGCATTGTTAGATTTATTCAGTTCATTTTAAAGTTGATCTTGTATTAGGTTTCAATTTTCAGGCCTTACCGTATGTACTCTCTCAAAATTCCCTAAATGCAAACTATATCCCAAAATATGTCATTTCATTCGATGAATGCTAGTTACAAGAGGGTTTGAGAGCTTTCACGCAAACGAAATGATCACAAAATACCAAAGAACTTCCCTAATGCAGCTAATGGAAATTAACAAACTTTTCTTTAAGATCACTAATCACTAATCAAAATGAAAAGTTCTAATTCTCATTAACTAATACAAAGCAAAAGAGATTTTTTCTTTTTGTTGATGGAAAAATGCACTAAACAACTTTGAGAAATGATAACAAACAAATTCTATTCAATACAAGCACATTCAGTTCCCTAAATCACAAATCAAACTTCCAAAGAATGAGAAAGATCCCAAAGACACCAATGAGCCGTGTAATCTAGGCTCAAAGTGAGACGAAGCGGAATTCAAGTGAAGACAAAGCAAGTCACCCAAATAACACAATAAAATGATTTACAACCACTAAACAAGTGCAAGGGAGCAATCGAAGAGTTGACTGGACCACTAGAAGATCAAAACACCTGAGGAAGGCTTGACACACAAAGCCACTAGATGCCCTAGGGCTAGAAATGTGAAATCGATGGAAAAAAGCAAACACCCAAAGGGTAACGATCAAAGCCAGTCAAATCACACTCCAACACACTCAAGTAGTCTAAAAAAGGTACCCAGAACAAAAACCAAGCTCAGAGGGCTCATAGCCAAGCAAACGTCAAAATTTCCCAGGCTTGGCGCGACTGTCAGGTTGCAACTAGCACCTTTCAGGGATTGGTGCAGGTTGTCAATGAGCAACTAGCGCCAACTGGCGCGACTGTAACACTTTAAAAGAGTGCTAGCCGAGTTTTCTATGGAAAAATAAAAAACAAACGAGCCAAAGCTAAGTCAACAATACCCAGGTACACCAAGGGGAAAGAAGCAACACAAGGACTCAAACCAGAAAGCTAATCAAGCAGGAGAAACCAAGAAACAACCAAGAAACAAGGCATTTTCCAAGCCGTTCAGTTCGTAAACCAAACTGGAGATGGACTGAAGTGGTGTTGATCTACTTTGCTAATGCGGAGCAATAACGTTTTGAAGACTATTTGGCCATACTTCAGGCTTCGTCCAAAGTTTACAAATCAAACAACAAGACAAAAAGCCAATTCCCCAGCAGAGTTGCCAAATTGTTGTGGAGGTAAATCCCCTCTACAGACAAAGGCTATCCCTACTAGCCCAAATGGGGTCTAGCAACAATCAAACAATGCTAACACGCAGGTTCCTAATTGCAAATCAAAGATCGATGATGAGGGACTACCTGGATTCCAACGCTAGTACTTGTAGAAGAGTCGTCGCTCCCGTTCCTTTGCTCCGGCTGGTCACGATCCCCACAATCCTTGTGAACAGACACCTGCACATGCAAAGAACGACACAAATACAAGCATAAAATCCAATAGATGCAACTATATATCAGTCAGAAAGGATATAACTCAATCATCATTACAAAGACAATAAGAATGGAACCATAATGATAGTGTCATCTATTATTGATAAACAAAGAAGAATACAACCATAGTTCTGACGTCAAATCCTCCTTTGGCTGGGTGATCAGCAGCACATGCCTTGCAAAGCTTGTTGGGAATGGGGAACAAGCCTCTCTCTCCTTGGTTACTTGGACAAGAATCTCCTCACTTTAGATTTAGCCTTATGGGAATGAAGAAGGCTTCTTGTAGCATGAGCTTAACAATTCTCAGACTTTGGGACTTCAAAACTAGAACTTGGAGACTAGCTTGTCAAAGGCAAAACGACAAGCTTTTATAGTTAGAGGAGGAGTTAGGATTTTCCACAATATTCATGGGGTTGGATTTATCACTAAGAAGCTTCCATGAGAGGTGGAGAACTACTTCCCTCCTATGGAGATTCGAAGCCAAACCGACCCAACTCAATATAGATTGAGTTCATGAGTGGGTTAGGAAGAACCTTCGTAAGTTTGTTTGTTAAAAACTTTACCCAACTGCGCTGGTGTGAGTGCGACTCTGAGACATAGCGCTAGCTGGCGCGCCCTCTTTGGAGAATTTCCCCCATTGGCGCGAGTGATACACAGTGAAACCGCGCCAATGGAAAAAGGGCTATTTTTATGGGTATTTTGCAGAAGGTGTCTTTAGGGAATATGAAATTCATACTCAAGGGGATGCAATGCAAGTGTTTCCAGGTCATGTCACTTCTCACAGGTCCCGGAATAAGTCCTCCAAGGTGCGGAGAAGGGGTAACAAGGACAGAGACAAATTGTTGTGTAACAAGTATAATTGATTTCACTGTGAGAAATTACCTAATAAACCACCTTTATTAAGTAATTTATAGTTAAATCCATGAAGGATAATTAAATAAATCATTATTTATTTGATTTTGTTCTAGGAATAATTAATTTAACCATTGTTTCATTATTATTCCTTGTCAAATTTGACCCAATCATGAAAAATAAACAGATAAATCATTATTTATCTTATTTTTCTCTAAGAATAATTAATTAATCACTAATTAATTATTATTTCTTGTTAAATTTGACTAAATCCCTTAGGACTAATTAAATAAATCTTTTTTTTTTATTATTCCTTAACTAATTCATTGAGATAATAAATAAATCATTTATTTATTTATTATTTCTAAATAAAAGTTTAAATACTTTTTTCCCTCCTAAACAAATATAATAAAATATTCCAAATGGTAATTCCAAGAATGGGATCAATAATATTTTATTTTTTCTCATTATTCGAGGATAACTCAATATTTTGTTATAAATAGGAGTGTTTTCCATTCATTATTCACTTTTGATTATTTTCGCTACTGCACTAACTATTGTAACTCTGATTTTTTTCATTGTTGCACACCACATTTTTTTATGGGTTCATGCATTATAGAGGAGAGAGACTCTACAAAAGCAAAAAGCGTTTGAGGATTTCCAAGAACCTATCCCATAGAGGGGGACTGGTAACATATATTTGTTCCCTTTGCAGTTGTTATAATAAAATCATTCTTTACAAATCTGGTTTCCATTGGATGCTTTGGGGTTATTACTCTTCATTTTATTGTTTAACTATGATTGCAACATAGACCAGGATTTTGGCAGGTTTTGTTTCTAGCAATAGCTGCTGATCCACAATGTTTAGTAGTTATTTCTATTGTTGAGATTTTTTGTCATGCACGATCTTAAGTGGGTTCTTTTCGTACATCATTGAGAATGAAACACTACAACATTTGTGTGGTTTGACATGGCTCTCCGTTGTGAGGTTTGATTGGAACAACATGGTTTGACCCTGATTAAAATAACTTTATTTGGGTGGCTTGAAGAAGGAACATTAAAACGAAGTTGGTATTGAGACTTTTCATGCCACGAGAGGTCACAAGTTTGAGTGCGGGCAAGCTCACCAAAAAAAAAAAAAATTCCCTCAAAAGTGCATTCTGCTGAACTTTTTAACAGATCGACGGTGTGCATTTTTGTCGAACACATGTTGGAAACGTGTATTTTTAGGCAACTAACTGGAAAGGTGGAATTTGTTGAATTGTTAACTTTTATAATGTTTTATGGGTAATTTTGAGGGCCAATTTGATTTTTGAAAAAGTGAAAATTGCTAGAATTGTCTTTTGATCTAAAAGGGGGGACTTAAAAATTCATGGAGACATATTTTTGAGAATAGGAGGCCATATTTCTTTTGCTATTGTCAGAAGGGTGTAGAACTCATGAATAGGTTTACTCTTGGTATGAAGAAGATGTTGCAAATTGATGATTGAAGATTACGTTTAAGTTGTATTGATATGATCAAACTTGTTAGAGGAATTTATTGTTTTTTGAGCTTCTAGATTTAGTTTGGCATATTGTGGTAGGTGGTCCACCATATTTTAGAGGTTGGTGCCTCAATCAAGTTCAATCCTACTAAAAGTTGGTGCTTTCATATTTTAGAGGTTGGTGTCTTAATCAAGTTATAGCCTACAACAAGTTGTTGCTTGAACATATTTGGGTGTTGGTGGCTCCAGAAGGTTGGTCCCTGCAAATTTATTTTGGGGTTCGGTTCCTATGAATTGATATAATTAAATATTGAAGAAGATAAAAATATATGTGGTTTTTTCCTGCAAGGATTTCAACATACATATGGTGTTTTCATGTGTTGATGTGATGATGATCCTTAGTGATAAACCATTAGGTTTATAGTTATGATTAATTTTGAAATTGTTTTAATTAATTAAAATTGGGCATTACATTGATTCACCCCCTTTTGGTGTAATCATTATTTTGACACTACCATCACATCAATATCCAAGAGTGGTTTTTAGGGGGGAGTGGTTTTATTATATTCAAGAGGGCCCCCTGAAATGCATGTACACTTACCACATACATTGGATGGTAAACCACCATATAACCCTTCAAACCCTCTACCCCCACCCTTCTACTAACCAACACACAAATTTCGGGGGGCCAAAATGCTCCTCTAACCCTAGATATATATTACCGAGAGATGTTCCTTTCAAAGGTGTTGGCAATTTAATGCATGGTGTATTAACAACATTTTTCTCTAATTTGAAAATTTCTCTTTATAATTTTTATTTAATTTTAAATAAAAATTAACTTTGATAATTAATAGAACTTTCCAAAAAGAACTTTTTATACATGAAAAGTTAAAAAAAAAATAGTAAGCTACAATAAATTGCATATGGCAATTTTATATGAGTGTAATCTTAAAAAAGGTTCAAAAATGTAGAGTTGTTTGACATAGATAAACGTCTTCCCATAATATATTTGAACATGGACCATGGACCAGCGCGTAAATAGGGAAATGAGTTTTTCTAATAAATTTCATTTAGTCAAAAAATTTCCTTGACTTAGTCAAATTATGTTGATGGTGAATTTCATGGAGCATAATGAGAAATATGAGTATGCTAGCTATATTGGTGTTAATATTCGAAATTTAAAATATATAATATTAAATTATCAATTCATTAAGGAGAGTGATAAACATACTCAAATATATCATCTCTTAATGTATCACCTGAGAATTTTATGACTCAAGCATGTATTCCAAAACTACATGAGACCAATGGATATATTACAAAGCATCCATTTTCTTGAAGTGTAAAGTGATGTTTCAATTAGGAATTTATGTTCAACATTATAGTCCATTGTAGATACATGAATAATTGATCAATTAAAATGAAACGATTACATCCAAACACAAATATTTAAATATCATGTGAAATAACTCTAGTATTAGAAATATAATAATAAAATACAATGTTTCTTGTATGGCATCTCAAGAATAATTCGTATGGTTGAAAAAGGCCACAAAGAATAATGAATGTTTATATCTATTTATCTCTTACTCCACGTTTCTAACATATATGTATCACTAAGTAAGTGAAAGGATTTAGAAGTGTCTAGGAATGTTTATTGCTATGTTACAATCAATTTGAATTGTTGAATAGACCCAGAAGCTTAGAAAAATGTTTAAAATTCAAAAATTGATCCCTCGGATTTAGGGTTATGTAGTGGAAGTTTAGAAATTTGGGGGATTTTATCTTAACCAATTAGTCACATGAGTTGATGGGGTTGTGATTATGAGTTTATCCACATATGGAATAAGAGTGGAGGACCACCTTGCTATCCTAAAGTTATCAAGACCATTTTCGGGATTCCCAGTGGCATGGTGAGTCATTACACTGGGACTTTGAACCTAGGATAGTCTTGTAACTCATCCTGGTGGCTCAATGGCTTGGTGACCTAATGGGATAGGGGTCAAAGAAGTTTTTCAAGCCTAATATCAAAATTAAGATAAGTTGAAGAAATGGTTGATGGTCAATGCTTGATTAACAAGTCAATTAACTATTAAAGATAAAAAAATAGATTTATTCCCATCAAATAACATCTATAAACTAGATTGAGTAGGAGTTGTTGAGGAAAATGTAGTTTTCTCGATGGCTATGTGGCCCAAAATTTTCTCCTTTAAACTAGAAAAGGAGTCAATCTAGATTCGATTAATTGACATAGATGGAAGACCCAATATTAATCATGTGAGAGCATTATAGATTTGAATTCTCTCAATATTTATGTATTTAGACATTTTAAATGTCTTATAATGTGTTCGTCTTGGAAAATCCCATATCTAGATGCAAAGGGGAGTATCACTGAGGTGTCTGGTGATGAAGTTGCCTTAAGTAGTGCAGGCATGTAAGTAGGGATTACCATGTTTCAACAACATATATATCCAACAACACATTGTACAGTAAAAAAATGTAAGCAAAGGTATTTCCACATGGAAATGGTATAGATGCGGACATGATATTTGGGAGGATAAATCCTCAAAATGGCATAAATTTGTATTCATATCCCACCATTTGATGAGACTTATACAATTGAAAAGTTATCAATGAGTAGAATATGATGATAGTTTTGGAAATGAGTTTTAAGGTGGTTGAAGGGATAGCAAATATTTTAATGTTTGATCATCCCACCTCCTTAAAGTAACTTATAGGGTTGGATGGTGTTACAAATTGATTTTTCAATGGTTACATGATATTCAACTAGTGATTGACTAACTAATACATCACCTTTGACTCTTTATATATATAAAGAGTCAAAGGTGATGTATTAGTTAGTCAATCACTATGTATGTATGTATGTATGTATGTATGTATGTATGCATGCATGTATGTATGTATGTATATATGCATGTGTGTATGTATGTATGTATGTATGTATGTAGGTATGTATGTATGCATGTATGTATCATTACTAGATACCAACTTATAATGATATTTCATTGTTTGTGCTAAATATGTGCTTGTTCCTAACTTCTCTATGCTCACTTGGCATATTCTCATCTTAACTTTCCTTGGTGTCTCTTAATAATTTTGATCAAATTGGGCTTCATATTTGTTATACAATCTATGATTATATATAACATTGGACCCTTTCATGCAAAGCATTCTCTCTCATATTAACCATTGTTATGATTCCTCAAACATGTCTTTCTTTGGAGGTTTAGGCAAGATATAAACCAATTGTCCAATGTACCTTGACGTGCTTATAAATTGTTGTTAAATCATAATATTCCCTTATGAAAGAGGTCCCTTGTTATCACAAAAGAGAATTAACAATTTCTATTACATAGATATGATATCTATTAAACCATTTCTCATAAAAACTCCTTCATTATAAAGCCCCTTGTTGACAAGCCTCAATTTCCATAAAATAACATAATATTAAAAGGGAACAAAATTTAATTCAATGACATAATATCCTACATAATCAACATTCAGGATTCCAATTTATGGTCACATGCAATCTTTATGCACTAGAATCCATCTCTAACCACTTCTATGACATGTATAGAAAAATCCCTTTTATAGGTTTAATGTTTATCCATCTCACAATTAGGTTCTATGGTATCATGTAAGTTTTGAATGTTGCTTGGGAAAGAAACTTTCCTTATAGGTTTGTTTAGGAAATTTGACCTCCATGTACTCATATTGATGTATATTTTGAGAAAATGAAGTAGATAAATGATAATAAGTATTTTTATATTGATCACGCGAGTAAGGAGAATGCTTAGAGAAAATATAAAAAAAAAATGTGAATGAGGTTGTTTTTTACATTTTTTTTTGTTATTTCCTCACAATGGGGTTAGAGGGGGGATGATAGAGAAAACATTAAAAACACATTTTCCCTAATATTACCCCTGCCATTTTTTATTATGATTTGTCTTAGGTGGGGATGGGGAAAGTAATAGAGAAAACATAAAATAATGAGTGGGGAAAATAATATAGAAAACATAAAATAATGGAGGAGGAAAATAATAGAAAAAAACATTAAAATAAAACCATTTTCTCTATTGTTTAATCCATCCATTTTCCTATGTTTCTCTATTGTTTCTTCCCACCTGAGTGTGGGGAAAAGGATAGAGAAAACATAAACAGGGGTACAAATAAATAATAGAGAACATGGTTTTTGTTTGGGGGGCAGGAGAAAAATAGAGATATCATGAAAAATGAGGGGGAATAATAGAGAAACTTTGGGGTTTAATAATAGAGAATTATTTATTATTTTCCCCCACCCCAAATGTGAAGAAAACATTTCCATAATAAAAAATAAAGCATTTTCTCTATTATTTCTCCACACCCATATTTTATGTTTTATCTATTATTTTTCCACACCCATTTTTCATGGTTTATCTATTATTTCCTCTCATTCCCACCTCTAATTGAGACGAGGGGGTGATAATGAAAAAAGACTTGTTATTGTAAGGTCCCAGAATTTCCCTAATTTTTACCTATAGAACCCCATCTCATCCTCTGTTTCACAACTTGAACATAACCCTTATGTATGCATTTTTAGCCTTCTCTAATATATCCATGAGAAATTGGGTAAAGGTTGCTCAACTTTAAACGAAATGTCAATAGATTAATAGTTTTTATAATTATGTGCTTGTATTCATGTTACCCTAGGATGTTTTGTTGATATTTGTCATTTACCATGATTTGAAGTGTATTTGGTACAAAAAACAGTCAACCTCAAGATTCCTGCACTAGTCTAAGGTCAAGTCCTTCACTAGTTCATTTTGACTATTGGATGAATAAGTTTGGCTATTAGTTAATGTGAGCTATCAGGATAGGGTATTCGTGAAAAACAAGGAAGAAAAGACTCACTTCTCACTCCTAGTCTCTAGCAGAGAAGTTTCAGTTTTGGTCTCCTCCTACTAAAGATAGCCTGAGATAAAACAAAACATGAGTGAACCAATATTGTTTGTTGGAGAAGTCTATTATTAGGGGTTTGTTAGTACCAACCCCCAGTTTTGTTTTGTGAGGAGATGGCTTGATGTGGCCAAGTATTTGTTGTAAAAATGTATAAATATCGAGTCATAGGAAGGCATAGGTTAGAGATATTGTTGGTTACTTTGTATTCTTGTGTTAAAAGACTTGTATCGCTCAAATCTCCTTTGGAGTTGGATCATTCTATATCAGATGTATTAAGAAAAGTCTTATATCAATAAAACAGAGCTTTAATGTTGGGTTCAAATAATCTTTAAGTTTAATTTTGTGAATGATTCCTTGCACCTTATAAGCTAATAGTTTTTCTTTACAGGGAAACGAGCTAGTTGGCTAGGGCCTAACCAACCCAACTCATTCTCCCTTAAAAATCGCATTGTGTATTTATTTTGTTTTCTATTCTGGTGTGAGTTGTGCTTAATGACTACCATATGAAGTTTTATGAAACCCTGGTTAATTTTGTTTTGTATAAGGTGTTTCTTTTCTTGAAAGGAGTGATATCAATCCAGACCTGGAAATTCGGTGTGAGTGTGTGTTTTGAAGGATACTTATAACCTTGTATTTTACCTTTGGATCATTTTCTAACATGGATTGAAACCCTCAGTGGTTAGTCTTTTGTTATTCTTTCATTATAAGAATTTTCAATTAAAATAGGTTTTTGAAGATGAAATCATGATTGAGAAATCCTACTCAACTCGATATTTGATTTATAATTGTGCATTTCAATTATTGTTTATATTGAAAATTTTGTTAATATATTGTGAGACTTGAGTAGTCGAACCATAATAATAAGTTTGTGACGAGCATACTCTGCTTTCTCAAGCCCAGAACTGTGGAAAATATATAAGGCCAGTATGTTGGGAGTCTTTTATGTTCATGATCAATTGGTTTCATTCTATTTAAAAGGAGTCTGAGTCTTAGGAGAACTTGAACAGTGAGCTCATTGTCTCATGAATCTATGGTACATAAACATAGTCCTCGGTGTAACTATTGAATATTGAATGAATTTGAGTCATAAATCGAGTCTTTATATTTAGCCACAAGACAAGGAATGTTGGATTAAGATCTGGTTTTGAATTGTAAAGTGAGTCAAGTAGTGTTGTATTGACTAAAGCATAGGTGGTTCCTTTCTTATTATATGCACATGTGTGGAAAATATCGTTAACGATAGTCCACAGGATGAGATTTGATTGAGGGTTTGAGAAGTTATTTTATAAGTTCATTTGAAAGGAAGAGTGGTTTCTGAATTTAGCACATTTATTTGGTTTCTATCTTGAATTCACTAGAATAGATGTTTTATTTCTTATGCATTGTGGAAGTGATTGATGATTTAAAGTAGTGCAAGAACTTGTTAATTGAAAAGATTGGTTTAGTACAGGTTATTATGAATCAATATTGAATCCTGAGTTTATATTTGAGAAGTACATTTAATCTAAAGCATTTATTTCCATCCTAAAAGAAGCCAAACATCTAGAGTGGTCATGGTGCTACTATGTGGTTAGTGTAGGAATGTGATTAAGGGGTTTTTCATTGAAATTTTCTTTCTAGAATTTGGAAATATTATTGTTGGAGTAGAGATAGGATTTGCAGGATTTGACAAGTTCCTTTGGAATATACTATGCTATGCCTCAAAGTTTTGAGTTTTTTTTTTTTTTTTTTTTTTTTTTTTTTTTTTTTTTTTTTTTTTTTTTCAGTGTGCTTCTATTACTTGAGGGAATTTTTTGGATTTATTGGATTGTTGTAGGTACATTTTTGAGATAGTTGCATCATTTGGGTGAATTGGTCTGTTTCCAACAAGTGTTTCTTTCACATCTTTTGATCATTTTTTGATTTATTTTTCTTTTTAAAATGCATGACTAGGAGAGATAGGGGTCTAAAGCCCAACAAGGGCAGAGGAAATATTTATAAATCAAAATTTTTTTCTCATAGTGGTCCTTCTATTGTAGGAAAGAACTCCAAGAATATGCAGACCAATCAAGATGGTAATTTTCACCTAGATTCTTGAGACAATAGTTCAGGAGTATCACAACCATTGGTAGAGAATAAGGAGACTATTGGAACTAGAAAATTAAATCTGAAACACAGTCAACCCTCACAGTTTGTAGGAGGCATTTTGTTTGGAGGAAAACATATGGCATATCCTGAAGAAGGGCATTTATAAGTGCATGGAGAAGGGGTTGGTGAGAATCAACCATAGGAAGTGAAGTCCACCTTTGGGTTTCCAATTGTGGACCCTAATTCTATTGTTGAAATGAAAAAAAATCACATCCTCAGTGTTTACACATTTCCATGGTAAGGTACATGAGGACTCTGATTCTTTTCTTTTCAAATTTGACATGCTTTGTAGGAGTTATGATTATTCTTTAGATGCCTAGAAGTTGAGACTATTCCTTGCAACTCTTAAAGTCTCAACTTTGCGCTAGTTTATGGGGCTAGGGGGGAATACTATCACTTCTTGGGAGCAAAGGAAGAGCATTATTTTTAATAAATACTAGGAATATTGTAAGACATGATAAATGTAAGATGAAATTTTTACTACCACACAGATTGATGATGAATGTTTGGAGGATTATTGGGAAAGATTCCTATATATCCTTTAAAGGTCGAAGCACAAAGTTGATATGAGCATTGTTAGAACCCTATTTTTATGAGGTATTTTTGATGATTCTAGGAACAATTTGAAACTCTTAGGATAGGGGGACATTTCTCAGTGTTCTTTTGACAAAATTTGTCACTTGTGTAGGAAGTTTTCATGAAATCAACCCAGATCTAGTAAGGGAATTGGATGAAATTCTAGAAATAGTAGATTTAGATCTATAGATGCTATGATTATTGGTCTGGAAAATAAAATGGAAAACATAAAAAATAAAATTATGAATATTCTTAGTAAGCAAATAGATTCTTCAAAATTTCAACAGAAATTAGTAGAAGAATAAGAAACGTTGTCCATTTATTGACCAAAATGTAGAAAAAAGCATCTTGTATGTGAATGTTCTATAGATGTCAAAAGGGTTAATAGGTGATATGTCCAAGTAATCATACTACCAAGAATTCTCATCCATACCAGGATTGTAAGTAGCATTTGAATGGGAGAATTTTGTACATGAGCCATTGTACATTATGGGAACACGGAAATCATGGCCACATGTAAATACAGATACGATTGTTGAACCTGCGCCATATTTTCCTAGTTATAATACATCACAATACTCTTTTAAAAGCTTGACCTATCCTTAGTCTTGGAAACATGGGTATCATTCTTATTTTGGGTAGTCTCCTACTCCTCCTTGGAAACAAGGATGGAGAGGACCACCATACTCTAATTTTTCTTATCCCATTCCTACTCAGTCGTATCCTACATCACATGCATCATATCCTATGGCACAACCCACATTACCAGTTTCTTTACCTCAGCAAATGTAGCCTATGCCACCACCATTCCAACCACCTTAGTTGTTAGCACAGCTTGTGCCCAAACCAAATAATAAAACAATAGAAATGATTCACTCTATTGGACCGCTCCCTTTCCCTATATTATTAGAACATGTCATTTGAGATCAATGACCTCCACCTAAGATCAGGAAGGGTAATAAATTCATAAAAATAAAAACAAAAACAAAAAGAACCTACAGTAATCATTGAGGAGGAAACTCCTAATTTTTCAAACAATGATGTTTCTTTATAGCTTGCTCCCATGCACTCAGATTTGTTGCCTTGTTTTTTGAACAAGCCTCTTTTACACAGCATTTTGTCACTATCCCTGTACTACCCGTTCCTTGATCTTGGAGGACCTCTACACTGAACCCCGCATGCTTTTCCTTCATGGATAAATTCCCATTATGTCCCTCTTCATGAGAAGATCATTTCCCTTTTGCACCATTTCCCCTGAAAATTCTATTTTGCCCAGTTTACAAGACCATAGCTAATGACCTTTGTCTTCCCTATGCCAATGTGTAGAGGTTAGCACTATTTCCCGCACTGATCTGTGTGACTGAGACGTGTTCTAGTCATGCCGGTCCTGTTATGGAAAGTTTTTTAAATTAGAGCCAAAGCTTCCATCTCTAGAAGCTCCGTAACGAATGTTTGGTAAATGTTTTGGCCAGATGGGGTCGAGGATGATAGTTTGGGCTCCTTTCCCCTATAATGATGGAACTACCTCAAGGGATATTTCTTTCTCCCATGAGAAGATGATCCATCTCCCATCCTTTTTTCATATATAAACCTCCCTTTTTCCCAAGCAAAAATTAGTCACAGTTTCAGAGTTAGAGTTTTGGCTAAGTGTGGATATACTATTTTAGACAAGAAAGCTATTACTAGTTGTAGCCGTCTAGTTGTGTGAGGGAGAAATGTGTTTGGCTTGGAGTGAAGCCTAAAGGGAAGAGTCTTTAAACTATAGTTGTTTGAAGCCACCATGAAGTGCTAGCAAAAGTGTGTGGGACACAAGTATTATGAGGGGAAGACTGCGACGTCAAGACGAATGGTTGTAATCTCTCTCTGAATATTAATATATGCAACTATTGATTGAGTTCGTACATGTTTTGTAATATTACATATTCATGTCTTAATGCTTCTTGACTTATTAAGAAGTTTGAATTGCAATTTGTCTATTGTTATGTTTGTGTGTTGTTGTTGTTTACTTATTTTAGGAGATTGATTCTAACCTAAGAAAATCTTCCATAGAATGTATCTGTTATGCCTAGACCCATCATCAGGCTAGAGGAATTTATTTGTGTCTGCACTTATAATTTTACTTCACCACAAATCAGTGACTTTGCTAGGGAGATCCCATCCATTTGTTTGTTTTGGATTTCATGATTTCATGAGAACTTTCCTAGTTTCATGTTTTCCCTTTGTTCTGTTTCTTTTCTCCTGCTTACTAGCCTAAGTCTAAAATCCATTGTAGCAGATCTGATCCATGTTTTTTATTTTTTTTTTAATTTTTCCTTAGTTCCCTCGGACATCGTGTTTAATTGGCTGAAAGTCACACCAATCAGCATGAATTGTGGAGGAATAGTCACGCCAACCTACCTTTGGGACTTGCTTTCAGTTAGGCAGTCGCGCTGATCCCTATAAGTGAATATTAGGGCTAGACCCCAATCTTGGCCAGTGTGTTATACTCTTGTGATTTTGACCCTGTGAGCCTTTTGACTGTTTTCTCCCTGATTAGAAAGCTACTTTTCATTTGGTTTTTTCTTGCTTGTAGGCTTGTCATCTTTCTGTTTGATTGATCGAGCCATTGAGTGGATAGTGGCACTAGGACATCTAGTTGGTCGTCCGTTCAGTAGCTTGTGGACTCATCGAGTCTGGCTGTAGGTGTGTCTGCTCCTTACATTTGTTTTTGCTCCTCTCTACGATTTTGACCTATTTTGCACAAGTTTTTGAAAATTTTTCATTTACTAAGTTGAACGTCTTTTTCCGACATAGATTACACTATCAGTTTTGTGCTTGACAAAGTCAGTGTTTCATTGATTTGAATGAAATTCTCTTTTATGTTTTCATTTGCTTGAAGAGCTCATAGTCTCAGAAAATTTTTCATTGAAGGATTGTATGCAAAAATTTTGTTTCGTTGTTTCATGAGAAAGTGTGAAATTCTATCTTGTTCCATCAGTATGATTCACATGTCTTAAAAAACTAGAATTGCATTAACATTTCAAAAAAGGAAGATAATTTTTTTCATTTCATAGGACTATTAGACAAGTGCTTGTCAAGAAATTAGGAATTGGAATGCATTTTTCATTAGTTTTTTGTTTTTTGTTTTTTGTTTTTTGTTTTTTGTTTTTTTTTTTTTAAGTGAAGTAGTGAAAAATCGTTTCGTTTTCAGTTTCTTGATTGTTTACATATTGATTGAGTAGTTTCTACCTTCTCTAGTGTAAGCATTTCATCAAATTGAAAGGGTCTTGTCAAATTTAGTTGCACTTTTAGTTTTTTCGAGTAGCATTGCTAAGACCTGAAAAATGAAACTTAACTCAAGATCAACTCTAAAATGAATTCAATTAACCTAAGGTGCATCTGACATTAATGATCACATCTAGAAGGTCTAGGCTAGAGACATGTTCCAGTGTTTGTAAACCTACTAGCTGTCGTTAGCTTCGGCATTAGACAACACTAACACGAATTTGTGCTTCCCATACCGTCGCGTATATAATGAGAGACCCCAATAGGCTACAATCCTTTTATCCTTAGGAAGCCGAATTGGCTGCCTTTAAAATGTGATACACCGAACACATCATTCAGGGAGATTGCCTACTCGTATTTCTTGGTTCACCAGGAGGTATTCTACAATTCACGCTTGCCTGGTAATCTTGTTTACCTAGATCACCCGGAGTGGTCATTTGATCTTTTTGACTCATTAAACTTAAAAGATCATCTGAGCACTTGTCCTTTCAAGCTCGTTTCCAATCAAAAGTGATAGAGTCATATTTGTTTCTTTCTCGAATCTTAAAAAATGAAAGAACATTAGTCATCTATGCGTCTTAAACAATTAATTGCCCATGATCCAAAACATCCTGTTAGATTTTTAACCAAATCATGAGTTCCCTTAAAAGGAAATTTTAAAGCCTTGAAGTTATTTGTTCTGTCAACTAAGACAACATCATCATGGCTGAACCATCTGGTTCACCCAATTCCTTTTCCTTTCCTCCATCTAAAATATTTTCTGAGGAGTCGCTTCCTGAGGTATCAGCGCCATTTGAGGACCAAAATGTTGAACTCACAATTGTTTTGAGTGTTCAACCATTATCATCTCATCATCCACCTACTTTTGATTCAAGGTCATCTGTTGATCTTGACTTGAAATCTCCAGATAATCCCGTTTGAACTCCAGAGAACTCACCAACCAATAATGGTTAGCCTGAATTGGTTATCTATCCTCTAAACACTATGTTTGACGATGTTGATATATCACCACAGTGTCCTTATAGTCTGTACAACCAACCAGGTGTTCCTTTGGAACTATTCCCCAGTACGCATTCGTCTATTCGTTGTCATTTGTTTTTAGACATGGGACCCAAAGGCAATGCTCCAGTCACCTCTCTAGATGAGTTCGAAGTCTCAACTCTACACACTTTTGAGGGGGAAGAATTGCAATTGTAGTTCCCTCCCGAGGGTTTCCCTTATTCAAAAGGTATCCCTGCCAGCTTTCCACCCAGCTATGTGTCTTTAGGGCACTTAGTTTCAGACACACCTAGTGCCTCATCACTCTACCATAATCCTATTTCAGCATCGAGCATCAAACCCACATCAGGTTTGTTTCTCACAAACACGACCTCCCAACCAACTGTTACTTCAGTCACGGTGCAACCCACCATTCCAAATACTCTTGTATCATCAATCCAAGTTACGCGTCAGTCACAACCGATGGTTTCAAAGATTGTTCTCGTCAGTCCCTCTATCCCATTAGTCAGTGGTCAAATAATGCCACCACTTGGGGGGCAGAGCCTAAATGATTCCATGGTGTCAGGTGCCATTATTGTGAGTAGTTCACAAGCTCACACGCTTGGTATAAACCAGCCCTCTTTTGGTATCATCTATAACCCTACTAACCCTACTGGATCAAGCAATGTCTAGTACCAACAGGTTCATAATCCTGGTGGTCTATCTGGATCAAGCAACATCCAGTATTAGTAGCCCTATGGGGCTCAGGTCCAATACCAAAATCCTTATATTCCATATGGTTCTCAAGGATTGGTCAATCAACCTTACACCATCCCATCTGGGTAGTACATCCAGCTTGGCTATGGCCAGATTCAATTCGGTAATTTCCTGGGCACCGTTCAAATACCCTTGCAACAACAAGGACAACCTTTACAACAACCTGGGCAGCCTTTGTTATCACAAGGGAAACCCTTGTTGCAACAAGGGCTTTACACACAACATCAACAACAGATTATCCCACAACAAGGTCACCTGAAACAACCGCAAGGTCAATCCTTACAAAAGTTGCAGCAGGCCATGCAGCAACAAATGCAATATGCTTTACATACCTCTCAACCCATACCCTCGCAGGGCCAACCTCTGCAAACCCAGGGACAAATTTTGCAACCTCAAGGTTAACAAAACCAACCTGGGTAACAGCAACCCTTGTATACCTATCAACAAGGGAAACCCTTGCAGGGGCAGGTTCAAGGTCAAGTCCTGAAGCAGCAGGCACAAAATCCTCTTGTCCAGGTACAAAATCCCTATGTCTAAGTGCAACAAGTGTATCAACATTATGCCCAAGGACTGCAAGTTTAGAAACCTCTTGTTCAGGGGCAACAGGCTCAACAACCTTATGTTCCAGGACAGCAAGTCCCATATCAATACATCCAAGGCCAATAGGCTTAGTAGACTTTTAACCCATATGTTGCCTACCAGCATCCTATGCCTGAATATTTTCATGGTGTTCAAGGTCCGAACCCTCCCTTTTGTCAAGGTAATACGCAATGGGGGCAGCATCAGATCCCATATGGCCCAAATCCCCCACTATGGGGCCAAAATCCTTACCAGCAAGGATGGGCTCCTTCTTATGGGCCCGCTTATCAACCTCACATGCCTTTTAACACTCAATTACCTTTCTTGGCTACACTTGAGTTTCCAGATATATCACGTCTTACAAATGACCCCATCCTCCATTCGCCACACTAGGCTCTGGTGTTGTCCAAGATACCATTAGATTTCCCAAAGTTCAATGGAAAATCTAAAGAATATTCTTAGGCCCATGTGATAACATAACACCTATGGTGCTCATCGAACTCATACATAGATGATTTCATTCGTCTTCATCTTTTCTAATGGACCCTCACATGTGCTACAGTGAAATGGTACATTGAGCTACCTCGAAGTAATTTTCATGACTTCAATTCGTTAGCCATAGCCTTTCTCACGCATTTTCAGCTATTTGTTCGTTATGAAATAAGCACCTATCTACTCACATAGCTTAAGCAAGACACTGCGACGCACATCTCTGATCATATCCATGAATGGAGATGTAGACGTCAACTAATCAAGTTCAAGATAACTAGTCAGTTTCTCACCAAATGGTTTACCAAATCATTCGTAGCCCTAATTACTCATGATATAGCCATGGGTGGATGGGTCACTGAAGATCAAGCCATCGCTCGTGCCCAATACTTGGACCTGTTATACTCTTAATCTAGCACCTTATACGAATTATTACCTAATGCTCCGTAGCCATCATCTAATCCCACGACATCGAAATCACTTGCTATTCCTCCCATTGATGGAGTTATTGGTTCAGTATCCCAGGTCCCTGCCAAAAATTCTTCCAAACATAAGTTGGTCTCGAATACTACTCCCAACAGTTCATCTCAAAACCCTCTAGGCCTTGGTAAAACCTTAGAGGTCCACGCTGTCCATTCTACACAGTGGAAAAATCCTCAAAAGGAAAAAAGAAAGGTGAACGCAAAGTTAAATCCGATGCTCCAAAACAGGGTCTTCCCAAATCATCTGCTGGCGAATCTTCACATCGAAAACCTAAGTATCCCTGCCTCATCTGTGAGGAGGATCACTATACTAAGGATTGTCCAAGACAATCTGAAGTTAGTCTCTTTCTCAAAGGGACCCCTGCTATCCTCAATGAACCTTTTCTATCCCAGCAGACTCAGATGATAGACCAGCCTCGATCCGCTTCCTCTGGATCTCAAGTGTTCATGATGAGCACGCCCATTAATGTGGCGAATGTGGCTACCTGATCGAAGGACTATCAAACTCCATCTCCCATAACAGGGAAATAAAAAGAAGCTCCACCTTCTTCTTATACCCTGAGTTTTGGCCCTCTGCAAATCGAGCGTCGTAAGTCGAGGTGTGCTATGAAAATCCTCATATAATCCCAATGCCCGAGTCGCTTAGCATTACAATATTGTTGAAGATTTTGCTCAACCGCCATCAGCTATGTCGGTTCTCTAGCTACTCCAAAGCTACCCATCGCAACGAAAATATTTGTTGTTAGCTATCGGGGGAATTGATCCCACCAATTCTAATTCGATCTATTTCGATCTAGAGAACCATGTTCCGCGGCTCCCTCATTAGATTGCCTTTCTTATTCAAGCAATCATTAATGAAAAGACCACCCACCGCACTGTCATTGATGAAGGTGCTTCTACCTACATCATATCAACTGCATGTTGAAAGGCTATTGGTTCTCTTGCACTAAACTAGTCTCTGAACACATTGGAAGCTTTCGATGGGTGCGATTTGCGACCCTTCAGCATCTTACCCAACCTTGCCATCACCTTGGGAAGCAAGATAGTGAAAGTCGAAGTAGATATTGTTGACACAAATATCAATTATAGTCTTCTACTCAATCGAAGTTGGACTCATGCCATGCATGTCATGGCCTCCTCTTTGTTTCATGTGATCCATTTTCCGCATCAAGGGAATATTGTCACTGTTGATCAACTATCTTTCTTTGCCTCTTCCTCATCTGATGGCAACATTTTGTATGTCAAGTACTCTAGTGCTCCCTTTGAGAGTGTGGGGGTAGGTCTCTTCAAAGATTCTGCCTTAATGGGGATTTTTTCACTCCCACCTCCTCATTTTTCCTCCATCAACATGATCTCGGTCAGATTTGATCCCTGGGTCATACCTGCACCAGATATGGTTGATGCTTGGGTGACATCATGCCTCTTAGCCCTGCCAAAGTCAATTATTTGGAAATTGTTTTGGATGCGAACTCTGCATCCTTTGATTCTCATATCTCAAAGACCTCTCTCGACATGTATTCTCAATCCCCCTGGCTTGGCACTTTGGAATCATCTGATCCCTTAGCTGATAACTTCCTTGCCGATGAAGGTATCATGGAAGTCATGTCTCTTGAGGAGCCACTATGGAATGATACCCATCATCGCTCCTCATTCCTGACTTGCCTGGTGGTCATCCCTACCTCTTTCGATGACTCCACTTATCCATTTCCACCACCGACTATTACTCATGAAGTATGGTCGGAAGGAAATTTGGGTAATATTACCCAAATGATGCCAACTAACATTTCTATCAAACTCGATGTCATTGAACACATTCATATCAGGGTATATTATTCTCCACATGAGATCAAGACATATACTCATCTTTTTCAGGAATTTCGTCATGTGTTTGCATGGTCTTACAAAGAAATTCCTAGCATTGATCCCAACATTGTGGTGCATGAAATACCAATGTATCCAAATGTGAAACCTGTTCGCCAACGACTTCATCCAGTGCACCCTAGGAAGGCTGCTGCTATTAAAGGAAAAGTTGAAAAGATTCTCAAAGATGGGTTCATTTATCAAATTCCCTTTACAAATTGGGTGTCCAATATGGGTGATTAAAAAACAAGGCACGATCTGCGTTTGTGTGGATTATCGAGATCTTAATCATGCCTGTCCTAAAGACAACTTTCCTACTCCCTTCATTGATCAAATCATTGATGAATGTGTCAGGAGTGAGATCTTTTCTATTATGGATGGTTTTTCTAGTTACAAACAGATCAATATCGCACTGGCCGACCAAGAGAAGACAACCTTTATTTGCCCATGGGGTACGTTCACATACAAGAATCTCCATTTCGGCCCAAAAAATGTTGGAGCCATATTTCAACGGGCAATGCCTTATGTGTTTCATGAGATTCACAACATTGTCCAACCTTACTTGGATGACCTTCCTGACCATTCTCATAAGCAACGAGATCACCCAAATTACCTTCGACAGATTTTTCTATGCTGCAGACACTATAACATTCGATTAAATCCAAACAAATGTGTTTTCTGCGTGGAATCATGATGACTGCTTGGCTTCATCATTTGCAAGGATGAGATTCTCTTGGATCCACTAAAAGTTGAGGCCATTGTAAACTTACCCCCCCATCTCCAATGCACCAACTCCAGAGCCTCAAGGGAGAGACCAATTTTCTTCGTCGTTTTATACCCAACTATGATGGGATAGCTACAGGATTTACCCGGTTGCTCAAACAAGGAACACCCTTTGCATGGGATGAGATATCCCAAAAATATTTTTATGATATTAAGGTTGTCCTCATAAATGCTCCTCTATTACATCCACTAGACTATTATCGAGATTACTTCCTTTACCTAACCGCAACCCCTAGCACCATAGCTATGGTGCTGGTTCAAGATGATGATGAAGTCACTAAACATGTGATCTACCACCTGGTTAGAATCTCCTTGACACTGAAACATGTTATGCACATGTCGAGAAGTTGGCTTTGGCCACTGTCCAGGTTGTTTAATGTTTTTGGCATTATATTCTCTTATGAAAGACTACAGTGATTTCTAAATGCAACCCTATGACCTACATCCTGACTTGCCAATTGCTGGGGGGTAAGTATTTTGAATGGATTGTTATCCTGCAAGAATTCAATTTGGTCTTCACTACAACCAAATCTAAGAAGTCACTTGTTTTCACTGAATGGCTTGTTCCCTCCCCTCCAAAGCTGTCCCTGCTGGTGCAGATGAACAACTCCTAGATAGGACCATTTTCTTGATTACCACCCTTGATCCATGGTACGGTGATATCATCATGTATCTCCAAACCTCCACGTTTCAGTCTGAATTGACCAAAGATGATTGTTGAAGGATTTGACATCATTCTCAACCCTATCGCATTATTGGTGATACTTTATATCATGTTAGTGTTGATTATGTTCTTTGTTGATGCCTCATGATTGAGGAAGTTGAAAGAGCTCTTAATGATTGCCACTCTGGGGCATGTGGTGGTCATATGTTTGGTTATGCTACAACTCAAAAAATCCTTCGCGCTGGTTATTTATGGCCGTCCATCTTCAAAGACTGCATTCTTGCTGTCTGCAAGTGTCACAAATGCCAAATCTACCAGCACAAGATGTGCGCCCCACCCACTCACCTACACCCTGTCATTATCGTTGGTCCCTTTGCCAAATGGGGCACCAATTATATGACATGTAACCCTCATTCAATGGGGGAGCATGGCTACATTATCGTTGTTATGGATTACTTCACCAATTGGGCCAAAGCGATGCCTACATATTCTGCAGATGGTAAGATGACAGCTCAATTCCTCTTTAACCATGTTATTTACAGGTTCGGTGTACCCCAAGCCATTGTCATAGATCATGGCTCCCATTTTATAGATTACATGATGGCAGAACTGACATCTGCATTGGGCTTGTGCCATGATGGCTCGACCCCATATTACCCTCAGGCCAATGGCCAAGTTGAAGCCATGAAGAAATTTTTGGTCACCATGCTTCAGTGTACTATTGGGATGCACAAGTCAAATTGGCATCTCATGCTTTTTTTAGCTTTGTGGGCCTACCGAACTCAACCAAAGATGCCACTGGTTTCACACCATTCCAGCTAGTCTATGGTTTAGAAGCAACATTACCAATCGAATGTGAGATTCCTTCACTCAAATTAGTTGTTGAACTCCTCCCTGAAACATCACCTCAAGAGGAATGCCTCCAATATTTAGAACAACTGGAGGAGACTTGCCGTCTTGCTGTCATGGTCATCAAAACACAAAAGAAATGGGTCAAAAACCACTTCGAACAATCAGTCTCCCCTCACGCTTTCTCTGAGGGTGATTTGGTCCTGCTATATGACCAAGCTAACAATAAGTTGGGGGCAAGAAAGTTATAACCTATGTGGCACAAGCCCTATATTGTAAAATGTGTTTGTAGAAAGGAGCCTATGAAACTTATTGATTATCAAGGAAATCCTCTCGATAAGCCCCGCAACGGGCTTTACCTCAAAAAGTACTATGCTTATGTCATCTTACATGGTTACTTATGTACATTAGTGTGTGATTCATTTTCATACAAAATGGTTTTGTGTGATAAGTTGTTAAACAAATTTCTTGTTTACTATGCTTTTCTTCCTTTGAAGATGTCTACATCTCCTTAGGTTATTTCGCCGATGGTGCTTGCCGTAGTACTCGGAACCAATCATCTGCGGCATGGGCTATCTATAACCCTAGTGATGAGTTGATTGACCTTCAAGGTATTTGTCTAGGTCACACAACCAACAACATTACTCAGTACAGTGCAATCATCAAACTGTTATCAGAAGCCATTGCTCTGGGTATCAAAGAATTGGTTGTCAACCTAGATTCACAACTTGTCGTCCTTCAACTCAATGGGAAATATTTCGTCAGGAACCCTCAAATTTTATGAATGTATCTTTGTATCAGTCTGTTGGAAAGACATTTTGATTATATTACATATGATCATATTCCTAGATGCATGAATACATTAGCAAATGCATTAGCTAATTACGTGTTGGATAAACATTTGCGAAACATGTAAAAGATAAGACAAACCATTTGTACCATAATAAATAGGAAAATACAACATATATACATATATATGTGAGAATTTTTGATATATAAAAACCCCCAAAAATAATATGCATGTCCATAAACATTTATGAACAAGGTACTATATTCTTAGTGAATGGGCATAGACTTAGATTATACCTTGAACCGAGCACCAATGAATATTTTATGCAGCAAGTTCAACAACAGTGAGACTCGAGACTGGTAGGCAAAGGAAATATCCACCCTACTATGAGTACTTTTAGAGTTCCTCTTTTTTCTGAAATAAAGAAAAAGAGAGAAAAAAAATCAGAAAATTCAAATTAAAGGAAAAAACAATAGCATCACTGTGAAAACCATATTTTTGGAACAATTGTGTAAAGGTATGTCTAAAAATCAAGTTTCTGGTCGGTTGATTCTTTCCTTTTAATAAAATGGGATGTTTCTTGAGTTTTTACATATGACTAACCTACCATTGAGAAGAAGTGGGCTTCTACAGGGATTTTTGGTGGTAGAAAAAAAGAAACAACAAAAACACATATGTTACCAAAGTTCAGGGTAGGTGGCATGTTTAGATTATATGCAAGTAGCACAAAAAAATCCCACTGCAGCTTATTCGTTTTGCATAGGTTACAACATTATCCGACAGTGACATCATCATCAAAGGTGGATGCTCTGTATTTTTTCTTTTTCCCACTTCTTAATTCTCTCTGATTTCATCTTATTCCTT
This sequence comes from Pinus taeda, assembly GCA_000404065.3. Classification (NCBI taxonomy): domain Eukaryota; kingdom Viridiplantae; phylum Streptophyta; class Pinopsida; order Pinales; family Pinaceae; genus Pinus; species Pinus taeda. Next base: position 54,160 of record APFE030478822.1, read on the forward strand.
AATACATACATGCCTTCCCTATTCTTGTACCTATGTCTTGTCCTTCCTTTGTTTTCCCTCTTATTCCCTTGAAAATTCCCCCCGTGTCCCTTTTTCTTGTTTCCCTCTTCACTGATTGTACCATCCTATTTCTAAATGTCCCTAGTAATATTCCCTCCCTTTCCTTTTTATATAATACTCATATCCCCTTTTGTTTTTCCCTCTCATTTGCAGGTTTTGGTGACTTCTGTTGAAAACCTCATTCATTCTAGGACCAAATCATGGCAACAATTAATCTTGGCGATGATTTCTTGTCAACTCTACAAATTTTTCTTCCTTTGATCTAACATGAAATACATCATAAGAAATTAATTGGTAGCTGTGTTCTAAAATTAATATTAAGTTGGAAGACTGTTTCTCAATTCAGTGCAAGCATCACATAGTATAGGAAAGGTTTCAAGTGCGGGAATGCATTTTAAGCACAACAAGAATAAAATCCAATCCTCTATTATGTGAAAATTCTTTTGGGTTAAGATAAAGTTTAAATATAACGTTGAAAAGTTAATATGTATAATGATCTGATCCCTAAATTGGGTACCTTTACCTTCATTATTTTTTAAAATGACTTTTATTAGTCCTTGCCCTCCGGGCCTGGCAGGGACTATAGCAATCGGTTTTGGTCAGTTGCTATTAGTCCGGCGCGCGAATCCATACAAAAGGGAATTCATTAACCTAAGTTTCATGTGTATATTCCATAAATCACTTTTTTCTTACCAATACGAAATTCCCGCCGCTATTTCGACCACTAAGAATTTTAACCATCTTATTTGGCCTCATATCGAGGCCAGGATCTGGGAAAACTTAGGATAAATGTTCATTTAACTTATGGATTCAATGAATTTTCTGAACATGAAAACTAATGCTAGCATTGCATTAGCATTAATTCGCTAACGTTAAATGTTAACGTGATATATCAGTGAACTAGAAACTAGTTTATAAGTAGCTCAGCTTAAGTTGCCAACACATGTTCCATGCTTGCTTCAGTGTCTGTCTGCATGTTGATTCGGTGTCTGCATGAGAATCCCAATCCCAGGTCTCTGTCTTCATAACTCACTGCCTACATAACTCACTGCCTACATGCTCTGGGCTCCCACAGACGGACCGATTATTCCAGAGATTATTCCAGGGCTGGGAATAGATGTCGGATGCTCCCCTGAACTTCATCAGGTTAACATCATCGACCTACAAACAAATCAGCAAATACATTAAGGTATGTGATGTCACATTAGAAAGCTGTTTATCATCTCTTTCGCTATCAAATTCAGAACAAGCTATAACAAATATCACATGAGAAACAAATCCAATTTAAACGGAAAACAGTTCACCGCTGGCAGTAATCACATGCAGGTTTCGTGGTTTAATTTTGTTTGATTTCCATAAATGTTTAATAAATTCACACATAATACTTAAAGAATGCATAGATTTTCTAAAATTTAAAGAATGCTTAAAGAATGAATATATTTTCTGAAAGTTAAAGGATGCTTAAAGAATGCACAGATTTTCTGAAAGTTAGAGGATGCTTAAAAAACAATGGTGCTTACCTGATGGCGCTTCAAGAATGCATACTGAGGTTTTGATGCAGGTGCAAGAAATTCTTACCAGGCAGGGAATTCCAGGCATCGTATAATGGTGCAAAACTGGTCACGTTCCTCCACGCATATAAAGCAATATCTTGCAATCGGCGGTCTCTGTAAAGTGCCAGTATGCAGAGGTAATAGAGACATTCATATTTGTACTATATACAAATCATTTGTTCCTGATGACTTGCAACTGAAAGAAATGTTCAAAGGACATTCATCAAGATTAAATTTTACTTGGCAGCCGAGACATTCTAAAGCTGAAATACCTTTGGATTTGTTGTCTCTGTGGCTGCCAATAGGCAAAATGGTTACCTGTGGTTTTGATGCAGGTGCAAGAAATTCTCACCAGGCACGATTCCTCCCTTCCTTGTTCTCGCTCCGTTCTTTTCTACCAGGCCCATAATCAGGACATAGGCGGAGAGGGATTTCCTCAGCCTGCGGTAATCACCCCATCAAGACCTTCCTGAAAATTTCAGATCTACAAGGAAAGCAAATAGTAGAGTCTCTGTATTCAAACTGAATTATTATCGCAAAGCAAATAGTACTCTCTGTATTCAAACTGATTTATTATCGCAATTCCTGGAAATTTATTTGCTACAGCTTTAATAGACAAAAAATCTAAAAACGCAAAAAAAATCCGTGTTTCGGTGGCTATAAATGGCACGCTGCTAACGACTGCCATCTTAAAGGCTTCGAACACAATACCTCTATCCTGAAGCTTGCAGTGCACGAAATCTATGGAAAAAGGCTTTAAATTCTTGAACGAAACCCCAGCCACTACTGTTTCTCACGCAATTTAATTACCTCAAAACCTGAACGAGTGATCAGGAGTGCCTATATTCCAAATACCGATCGAGGTTAAAATTGTGAATACTTTGCCACGCTCATTATTATTCATCTCCTTCCACAGCGCTAGGGTTTGTTCCTGGCCGAAATCTTTGAGGCGTTCCAGCACAGCCTGAGGCGGAGCTGCATCTTCGGCCCCCGCTTCCCCCATTAACGCAAATCCGAAACCCTCGCGACGCGCAAATAAAGAATAATTCACCAAAAACTTTTGAAAAAAAGCCTCAGTTCCTACATTAAAAAGACCAACAGTGTAAAATACAAGCTCGGCTCCTGATTAAAAGTCTCTGGATTGATTCTTCCAGGATCAATCAACACGCAACATAGGGAGAATTGCATCTGTTAATGCTGTGGACACAATTACAGAGCACACAGGGGCTTGTTCTCGATCTTTCCATCCATTTTTCTCGCTTACCTGCTGGCAGAACGTAGCGTTGAATATGAAAAGGCCCGAATCCTTCGATTTATTAAACCTCGATTACGCACCATGAAAAGGATCTGCCGCTTAAATATGGCTTCAATGTTACGTCTGCATTCCCATTTCCATGGCTATGTAACGGGCAAGATCTGCACGTGCCTCAGCTAACTCTCTCTGCAACTGTTGCACTTCACCTCGCATAACTGAGATCGCTCCCACGCAACCATAAATAGGGTCTTTCACTCTCAAAGTGGTAACAGCCATCAGAGGGAGGCAGGCATGAAAGATATATTACTGCCATTTGAAGGATTTCTGGATGCTCGGTAATGAAGGCAGTTGGTCGATGAGATACGTGGCGAGCGGGCGCCAAAAGGATCATGCATAGACGGAGAGCTAATTATATTTGAATTAAAACACGGGAGTTTTAAAACTTAAATGACACGCTGCACCATCATAAAAACAATTGCTAATTCTGGGGATTATTTCCTAAGCGATGCTTCAACCATAGCATACATTAGGTCATTATTTGGTGCAGGTTCTTATTCGCCTCACCTTGCAATGGCAACCAACTTTATTTGTAAACAGAGAGAAATATTCATTATATGATCATGCAGAAGTGGAATAAACGTTAAAATTGAAGCGGGAGATGTCGCTGTTGCTGATTTGGATGCCTCCACTCACTGACTTCACCACCGATCCTCTGCGGCTTACCGTGGCAGACTGTTGCCCTTCGCTGAAATCCATACTGTATGTGTTAATCCCAGCTGTAGCATTGAACGGTTGTGAAACAATGCCGCCAGATGTTAACGCCACGCTGGCATTCTCAGTCAACACAGTAGTTACGTATACTTTATCGCTCAGTTCATCAGAGTGCAACACTTTGCAACTGTCGGTGGTGGCATTGGCGTTCTTGGATTGGGTGTAATAGAACAGGTAGAGAGCGTCCTCTGTCATGGCGGGCTCGCTACCCGTCTTGTACCATCGAATGTAATGCTCGCCCAAATCCAGGTACGCTTGGTGTGTGAAGCTCGGCATGCTCTTGGCGTTATCGCCTTGGCTCAGCGGAGGTGCCACGTAGGAGCTCTCCAACCAGTCATTCCACGTGAGGATCTCGACTAGAGGTGGGTTGACGATCTGCTGCCATCGGGTGAGCCACAGGCCTGGGCCTTGATAATTGCCCTTCACTTGGCAATTGCAACTGTCTTCGTTGGAATTCATGCACGCCGATGAGCAACAGCTATCGCTCTGGATGTTCTTGAAGAACCAAGGGCTGGGGGTACAACAACCAGATTTCTCTGCGCCAGAGTTTATTTGCAACGTAACAAACAGACTGCTTAAAGATTTGGACTTTTTGTTTGACTATTGGGCTGGGGCAGGGACTAGCTGCCCCGCAGCCCCTCTTGTTGATAAAAGTTTTTAGAGGTATCTAAATGGTTAACATGAAGATCTATATTATAGTCTATATGGCCTTTATCATAAAAGATAAACACCCCTTTCCATGGTAAATCATTATGACAATTAAAATGCATTCACCAATGGTCGATTTTTATTCATTTCCTTATCATGGTGTTTAATGTATTGTTATTAAGTACCCGGATCCCAATTATTTCAAGTAATGATCCATTTGGTTGTTATTCCTTTCTAAACACTCGTGCCAATTATTATCTCCTTACCAATTTTGGTAATTGGCCCAAAATCCACCACCCTTAACTAATTTCCTTACTTTGTGAGTTATGATTGTTGTCTGTGGAAATGAAGATTTAGGTAATGAATTGACAGTGTAGGAATCAAAATCTTGAGCGATATGTTGATTCAATCAAATGCATGGTATGAGAATCATATGGGATGTTAAAAAATGATTCCTATACCAAAAACATAAAGGGAAGTAACAAGATTCCTAGGTCATGCATGTTACTACCAAAGATTCATTAAGAATTTTTCTAGGATAACTGGCCCCCTTTCTCGATTATTGGCTAAGGATACTGGTTTCTCTTGGATCGAGGATTTCCAATGAGATTTTGACAATATTAAAGAGAAATTAGTACATGCACTAGCCCGTAGGGGACCTAATTAGTCCCTTCCATTTCATATCTCCTCGAATGCCTTAGATACTTCTATTGGTGCATCATTGGGACAAGAAGAAAATCAACAATCTTATGCCATCTACTTTGTTGTAAAAAAATTTCATCTATCGAGCTTAATTCTATAGTGATAAAGAAAGAGTTCCTAGCTTTGGTTTTCTCTATTAATAAGTTCAAACACTACATTACATGATACAAAGTATTTGTACACACATATCACTCTGTGATAAAATATCTAATGAGAAAACCTTTAATTAGTGACAATATAACTAGGTCATTACTTTCACTACAAGAATTCAATATAACTATAATTGATAGGTCAGAGAAGTCAAATGTAGTAGAATTTTTTCTTTCTAGATTGAATAATCCTGATCAAGCAATTGTTGTAGATAATTCATTTCCTAATAAACATATTTTTGTTGTTTCAACAAACTTCCATTGGTTTGTTGATATATCAAATTATTTAGTCATGGGAAAAACATCACCACACCTATCCGCTAAAGAAAGGTGGAGGATCATTCAAAATAGTTCTTCATACTCCTAGATTCAAGGAGAACTCTTTTACACTGGACTTGTTTTTATTATCCATAGATGTGTAAGAGAGGAGGATGTGTTTGATATCTTAAAACCCACCCATGATGAACCCTATGGATTCAATTTTGTAGAGAAAAGGACAACATATAATATCCTTCATGCTAGCTACTTTTGGCCTTCCTTGTTTAAGGATGCCAAATAGTATATTAAGCATTGTGATAGTTTTCAGTGGATGGGCCAACTTGGTCAAGCCAATGGGATGCCTTTATTCCTACAAGTCATGTTAGAGCCCTTTGAAAAATGGGTCATTGACTTTGTGGGACCTATAGCCCAAACATCTTTAAAAAAAATACATATCTTGGTTTGTACAAATTTTGTAACAAAATGGCTAGAAGCTAGGCATGTTCCTTCTGCCACATAAAATTTTATTGTTGTTTATTATTTACTAAAAATTTTACTCGATTTGGTATACCATGAGAAATTGTTACAGACAATGGACCACAATTTGTTTCTAATCTATTAAAAGGAATTGTAGATCAATACAAGATTCAACACAGGAAATCTACAGCAACCACCCACAAGAAAATTTCCAGGTAGAGTCCACAAATAAGGTGATTGAGTCCATCCTTACAAAAAAGAAATGTCCATAAAAAGGATTGGGCAAGTAGGTTACCGGAAGCATTGTGGGCCTACAGAACCACTTGGAGGAATATTACAAACCACACATCTTATGAGTTTCGGATTACAACTTTTCGAACTGCGGTCTAGTTGGGATTATATATGTAAGAGGCAAAACAACATTGCCTTTTACAGTTAAGTGAATTGGATGAGATAATACAAGATGTTGTACAACAAACTATTTTGATTCAACAACAACGTAGTAAATGGCGTGATAAGCTAATGAAGAAAAAGGAGTTTCAATCGGGTAATTGGGTGCTTCTCTATGATTCAAATTTCACAAATTTTAAGGGGAAGCTCAATACATGCTAGTTGGGACATTACAAAGTGGTTAGAGCTTTTGAGAGTGGGGAAGTTGATATAAAAACCACTGATGAACAAGGTACTATCTTCTTAGTGAATGGGCATAGACTTAGATTATACCTTGACCCGAGCACCAATGAATATTTCATGCAGCAAGTTCAACAACAGTGAGACTTGAGACCGGTAGGCAAAGGAAATATCTAGCCTACTATGAGTACTATTAGAGTTTCTATTTTTTTGAAAAAAAAAAAGAAAAAAAAAAAGAAAAAAATGAAGAAGAAGAAGAAGAAGAAGAGAGAGAGAGAGAAGAATCAGAAAATTCAAGTTAAAGGAAAAAACAATAGCATGACTATGAAAACCATCTTGTTGGAACAAATTGTGTAAGGGTATGTCTAAAAATCAAGTTTCTGGTAAGTTGATTCTTTCCTTTTAATAAAATGGGATGTTTCTTGAGTTTTTACGTATGACTAACCTACCACTGAGAAGAAGTGGGTTTCTACAGGGATTTTTGGTGGTAGAAAAAAAGAAACAACAGAAACACATATGTTACCAAAGTTCAGGGAAAGTGGCATGTTTAGATTATATGCAAGTAGCACAAAACAATCCCAATGTAGCTTACTTGTTTTGCACAGGTTACAACATTATCCGACAGAGACATCATCATCAAAGGTGGATGCTCTGTATTTTTTCTTTTTCCCACTTCTTAATTCTCTCTAAGTCTTATTCCCTAATACATGAATGCCTTCCCTATTCTTGTACCTATTTCTTGTCCTTCTTTTGTTTTCCCTCTTATTCCCTTGAAAATTCCCCCCGTTTCCCTTTTTCTTGTCTCCCTCTTGACTGATTGTACCATCCTAGTTTCGAATGTCCCTAGTAATATTCCCTCCCTTTCCTTTTTATATAATACTCATATCCCACTTTTGTTTTTCCATCTCATTTGCAGGTTTTGGTGACTTCTGTTGAAAACCTCATTCATTCCAGGACCAAAGCATGGCAACAATTGATCCTGGTGATGATTTCTCCTCAACTCCACAATTTTTTCTTCCTTTGATCTAACATGAAATACATCAAAAGAAATTAATGGGTAACTATGTTCTAAAATTAATATTAAGTTGGCAGACTGTTTCTCAATTCAGTGCAAGAATCACATAGTATAGGAGAGGTTTCAAGTGCGGGAATGCATTTTGAGCACAGCAAGAATAAAATCCAATCCTCTATTTCGTGACAATTCTTTTGGGTTAAGATAAAGTTTAATTATAATGTTGAAAAGTTAATATGTATAATGATCTGATCCCCAAATTGGGTACCTTTACCTTCATTATTTTTTAAAATGAATTTTATTGATAAAAACTTTTAGAGGTATCTGAATGGTTAACACGAAGATCTATATTATAGTCTATATGGCCTTTATCATAAAATATAAACACCCCTTTCCATGGTAAATCATTATGACAATTAAAGTGCATTCACCAACGGTTGATTTTTATTGATTTCCTTGTCATGGTGTTTAATATATTTTTATTAATTACCCGGATCCCAATTATTTGAAGTAATGACCCATGTGGTTGTTATTCCTTTCTAAACACTCATGCCAATTATTATCTCCTTGCCAATTTTGGTAATTGGCCCGAAATCCACCACCCTTAACTAATTTCCTTACTTCATGGGTTATGATTGTTGTATGTGGCAATGAAGATTCAGGTAAAGAATTGACATTGTAGGAATCAAAATCTGGAGTGATATGTCGATTCAATCAAATGCATGGTATGAGAATCATATGAGATGTTAAAAAATGATTCCTTTACTTGTTGGCTATGAATAACAAGGGATCGTAAACTGTGAAGAATTGAAAGGAACACATTTCTGTCGTTGAAGATTTTAATAGTGGTATTGCAGGCATTATGGCACTAGTGAGAATAGAGTCGACTTCTATTAAGGAGGTTGAAGGGACTAAAGAATTTTAGTTGAGCCTCCCTATTTTGCAGGAAGTAGGGTGGATCCATTTTTTATACAATTTCAAGGGTTTTGGTTTAGCAGTTACCAAGGTATTTGTATACAATTTCGATGGAAAATCGGTGATTATAGGAACATTAAAATTTGAACTCACAGAGTAGTTTATTTCTCAGGCTACAAAGATACTTGTAACCTGAGAGAAATGGTTCAAGAAGCATGTGGTGACAAAGGGAGTTTGATGCAGATTCCTAGTAAACACTGACTATCCAGTCAACTGGAAGAAGGGAGTCCCGAGAGGTGAAATGTTAGAGAAATGGAGAAACTTGTTTTTTATTTTGTAGAAATTCCTTAGCTTTGAGGGCAAGTATTCCATGAACTCCTTGTACCATGTACCCCTCCTCATGCATTTTGAGTATGGTAAGTCTATCAATTTTCCATACTTCTTACTAAACAGTTTAGCTAACATATATCAAAGTATTCATAAGATCCTTGAGTTGAAAATTGAATATAAGCTCTGCCACTATGGATTAATTAAGATATTATTCAGTGAACAAATAAATAATGGGGGGTCTACTTGGGATAAATTTCTTGATTCCTATTAATTTGGGAATGTTGTGCAGGTTGTCAATATTTAGGAATAGTCTGAAAAGGAACTTATAGCTAGGGTTAAGGGATCTAAGGCTATTCCTAATATTTCCTAGTCTCAGTAGGGAGAAAAGCGAAACATAGTCAAGGATTCCAAGACTGTCCCATCTCCAAAAGAAGAGCAACCAGAAGGAAAACTCAAGAAAGTAAAGAAGGGAATGGTATCTAAGGATGTGGTGCCAGGACCGCCCCATAGATTAATCGGAAGGTTATTAAAAAGTCAATGTGTTTCTTCTCATAAGAAAATATGAGAGGAAGAATATTTGCCTAAAATAGAGGTTGTTATGGATTCAGAATCACTAAATGAAGATAATTTTCCCTCAGGAGAGTGGAAGGATCCTCCACCAAATGCTCCTGCAAGCAAAGGAAATGAAGGTATGGTTAGTGATAGGGTATTAGTTTGTTAGAAGAAGAAAACATATGAAAAATGAAGTTTAGTGGATGTAGCAACTATGAGTAGCCTCGCTACTAGCCAAAAGCAATAGATAGAAGAACATGTTAATTTTATTCTTCTTGCATTCTTAGGGAAGAAAATTAACAGGCTGAAGGGAGTTCAAACACAGAAGGAGGAAGTGTAAGATGATTATGTTTCTCTAGCACTTTTTATGAAAAAAATAAGGATGAGAAGAAGATATAGAGACTGAAACAATAGATTAAGGAATTGGAAGTTCTCGATTAGTATATGAAATTCCAAAACATAACATTGACAACAAAGAATGAATAATTGGTTGCAAATGTAGTTGGTTTGAAGGAACAAATGAAAAGGTGGAGAATACATGATGCTTTCATGAAAACCTAGGCTAGAAGGTTCAAAGGGCAGTTGAGAAAATCTCAAGGTGAAATCTCGGGAATCAATATTCAGATTCATAAATGATAAGCGAAAGACTTCAATTGTCTTTTTGTAGAGGTTAGTAGACAGTTGTCTAGGGACAGACAAAAATATTTAGTTTGGGGTATGTCAGGTCCCTGAATTGCCCTAATTTTTACCTATAGAATCCCATATCATCCTCGGTTCCAAAACTTGAACAAAACCCTTATGTATGCATTTTTAGCCTTTTTTAATATATCGATGAGAAATTGGGTAAAGATTGCTCATTTTCAAAGGAAAGGTCAATAGATTAATATTTTTTTATAATTACGTGTTTGTATTCCTGTTACCCTAGGATCTTTTGTCCATATTTGTCATTTACCATGATTTCAAGTGTATTTGGTATAGGAAGCAGTTAACCTTGAGATTCCTACACTAATCTAAGGTCGATTCATGCAATAGTTTAGGAGGACTATTGGATGAATAAGTTTGGCTGTCAGCTAGTGTGAGTTGTTGAGATAGGGATTTTTTAATAAGGAAGAAAAGGCACACTTATCACTGATGGTCTCTATCAGAGAAACTATAGTTTTAGTCTCCTCCTCCCGAAGATAGTCTCAGATAAAATTAAGCATGAGAGAAACAATACTATTTTTTGGAGAAGTCTGTTGTTAGGGATTTGTTAGTAATGACCTCCATATTTGTTCCATTAGGAGATGACTCGATGTGGTCAAGTATTTTCTATAAAAATGTATAAATATGGAGTCATAGGAAGGCATAGGTTAGCGATATTATTGGTTACTCTATATTCTTTTGTTAAAAGACTTCTATCGCCCAGGGCTCCTATGGACTTGGATCCTTCTGTATTAGATGTTTTAAGCAAAGAATTTTATCAATGAAAAGGAGCTTTAATGCCAGGTTCAAATAATCTTTGAGCTTAATTCTTTGAATGATTCCTTGCACCTTATAAGGTAATCATTTTTTCTTTACAAGGAAACATCTGCTAGGGCCCATCCAACCTAATTGGTCCTCCCTTAGAAATTGTACTATGTGTATTTATTATGTTCAGTATTTTGGTGTGAGGTTTTCTCAATTATTAGCATATGAATTGTTATGGAACCCTGGTTGATTGTGTTTCGTATAAGATGTTTCTTTTCTTGAAAGGAGTGATATCAGTCCAGATGTGGAAAGACGACGTGAGTGTGTGTTTTGAAGGATCGTTATAACATTGTATTTTGCCTTTGGATCATTTTCTAATAGGGATTCAAACCCTCGGTGGTTAGTCTTGTGTTATTCTTTCTTTATAAGAATTGTCAACAATGAAGGATCTTTGAAGTTGAAATAATGATTGAGAAATCCTAGTCAACTCAAGATTTGATTTATACTTGTGCATTTCGATTATTGCTTTTATTGAAAAGTTTGTTAATATACTTTGGGACTTGAGCAGTTGAACCATAATCATAACTCTGTTGCGAGCATACTCTGCTAGCTCAAGCCTAGAACTATGGCAAGTCTATAAGGTCAGTCTATTGGGAGTCTTTTATGTTCATGGTTGATTAGTTTCATTCTATTTAAAAGGAGTATCAGCCTCAGAAGAACTTGATTAGTGAGCTCATTGTCTCATGCCTCTGTGGTACAAGAACAAATTCCTTGGTGAAACTGTTGAATATTGAAAGAATCTAAGTCACAATTTGAGTCTTTATATTTAGCCACAAGAGAAGGAATGTTGGATTAAGACTTGGATTCAGATTGTAAAGTGAGTCAAGCAGTATTGGATTCACTAAAGCATAGGTGGTTCCTTTCTTATTGTATGCACATGTGTGGAAGATATCTTTAACGATAGTTCATTAGACGAGATTTGATTGAGGTTTTGAGAAGTTCTTTTATAAGTTCATTTGAAAGGAAGAGTGGTTTTTGAATTGAGCATATTTATTTGGTTTCTATCTTGAATGCACCATAATAGATGCTTTATTTCTTATGTAGTGCAGAATTGATTGATGATTTAAAGTGATGCAGGAACTGGTTAATTGAAAAGATTGGTTCAATACAGGAATAGTTTGGTGTTTTGTTCTAAATCGATATTGAATCCTGAGTTTATCTTCGAGAAGGGCATTTAATTTAAAGTCTTTATTTCCATCCTAAAAGAAGCCCAACATCCAGAGTAATCGTGGTGTCGCTGTGCGAGTGGTGCAAGAATGTGATTAAGGGGTTTTTCATTGATATTTTCATTACAAAATTTGGAAAGATAATTGTTGGAGTAAAAATGGGATTTACAAGATCTAATAGGTTTCTTTGGCATAAACTGTGCTATGCCTCAAAGTCTATGAGGTTGTGGTTTGATGTGCCATGCCTCAAAGTCTATGAGGTCGTGGTTTGATGTGATATGCCTCAAAGTCTATGAAGTCGTGGTTTGATAAGTAAATGTTGTAAATTAAAAAAAATATATAATTTTAACAACCAACCATTATAAAAATGGAAATTGGGGAAATATTAGAGAAACATAAAACATTTTCTTCTTACCAATTTTTTTTTTTTTTTTTTAATGTTTTCTCACTTATTCTTTCCATCCATCTTTTTTTTAATGTTTTCTTTTTTTTCTCCGAACCTTCAATTTGAATGTAAATATGAAAAATAAAATAAAATTACTTTATTTCCTTTTTTATATTTTTTCTACCTATAATTTTATAAATAATAATAAGAATAATAAAAATAATTAATAATTTAATAATATCTAATAATTAACTAATACTAACTAATAAATTGATAAATTAAGCGGGGCTCTGATCCCTGCACAGTCCACCTTTTAATTGGTGCGGACAGTCTCCATGACCGCGGTGATAATATGCGGTGTTTTGTTATGTTTTAAGCGGAGGATGATCGCAGATCATTCCTAGTTACAGGGTTCCCAGTTTTTGCATATGGGAAGTGGTTAACAGTTTGTGTTGTTTCTCTTTTCAGAGTAGAACACTGATGTACAAGGGATGTAACTTTTTATCTTCTTAATAAAAAGTTATGCTTTTTTTCGTTGGAAAAAAAATAAATTGATAAATTAAATTCCCCTTTATACCTATTATCACCCTACGTAACATCGTCTTATCACCACATGTAACATCGCATCGTCCTATAATCAATACTAAAAAGAACTATAATAATAACCATAAAGTTAATCTACCAAAATTCCCAAACATCTCTCTCGATTTTAAATCTCAAACATCTATTTTTCTTTTTCCTTTTCCTTTTTCTAAAAACCCTCAAACAATTTACCTTATCTCAACATAGAATAAAAATTAAAAATTAATAATTACACCAGCCGAAACATACATTTCAATATAATTTTGAAATGAAAACGTTAACTAATTTTCTAAAGATAAAACGTTTACCATTCAAAATTATGTCATATTCCACTTTTAAAATTAAATTTGATTTAAAATAAAATTCTATAACATTTCCCTTCAATTTTACTTTTTATATTTATCATTAAAATAATTTTCTTTTCCAAAATAAATAAATTAAACTAAAATATTATTTTAGGAACAATACCATATTAATTATAAAAGAACTTTAAGTGGTGAAGGTTACAGTAACAAAAACATTTAATTTTTTAAATAATTATTTTTTAATATTTAATATTATTTAATTTTCAAATTTATTTATTTGATCTTTAATATTATTTACACTTAATATTATGAATAATATTTATTTAATTATTATTTTATTTTAATAAATTTTAGTAATATATGAATAAATATATAAGATTTTAAATTATTTTGATTTTAATTGGATCATTATATTATTATTTATTGTGATGTTTTAAGGGAAGTAAAATTAGAGAAATCAACTTGTAGGTGTAGTTTTAGCATTAACTCGTAGTTTGGAGATTTAGAGTCATAAACCTTCCAAGATTAGTTTGAGGTCTTAAATGACATTTTTCTACAATAAAACTTTTCTCCATAATCAATTCACTCCTTGGCACTATTCTACACTCAAAGACCTTTCTAATGGTGCACAAATCATATCAATCAGAGTTCAAATGCAAAAGTTACGCCTCTAAGAAGTTGACCTATCAAGATTAACTGCTATAGTTGAAGAGGATGCCACATCAACCCCTGTTGCTCAAGGAAATGGGGCCCCTTGGCTCTATTCTACACTCAAAGACCTTTCCAATGGTGCACAAATCATATCAATCAGAGTTCAGATGCAAAAGTTATGCCTCTAAGAAGTTGACCTATCATGATTAACTACTACAGTTGAACAGGATGCCACATCAACCCCAATTACTCAAGGAAATGGGGCTAGTCACATGGGTACGATGAATAAGACTCTATAAGGGTCATTTTGTAACTCATATTAATGGCTGAATGGGTCAAACTTAACCCTTAGTTGACTCTCATGTTATATTATAATTGGGCCATTCGGAGGAAATGGGGTTCAATTTTATTCTAATGCATTATGTTCTGTAGTAGAGAAGAGTAGCTAAGAGTGAATAGAGAGAATGAAAACATAGAAGGTTTGTGCTTTGTAATAGCCCATGTGACATAGTCTCATTCCTTTGTATTTTCACCATTTCCATTCAAAGAAAGAGAGAGCATAGTATCCTCATCTTTCAATTGGGTTTTCTCTTGAATGATTTCCCAAGTCACATCTTGGTGTTATTGTGGTTTGTGAGTGATTTTTTTTATCTATTCTCTATTTTCCACAATTTATATGTTGTATGCTTAAAGCCAAAAAAACTAAAGAAAATCAACCCTCAAAATATATATTTTGGATTTTAATATATTTTTATTAGATCTATTTTGATGAATTGTATAATGCAATATTTGTGGTAGTTGATGGATGGCATTGCTATCAAGGCATGTTTCTTTAGGTATATTGTGGGGAGTTGCAGAAGATTAAATTTGTTTAAGAAGAAAGACATAATATCCTAATCATGGCTAATAAATCTAGTTTTAATAACCCTAGAGATCCAGCAGAGGAGGGATTCACAAGGATAGAAGAGTATTGAATACTAAGTAACTACTTGGGTAGGTGGTTGAATCGGTATTTTAAAATTTTTAATAATTATTTAGCTAATCAAACTATGAAAACACTTTTTTCTACCCCTCTTGTAATTGTCACTATGAATTGTAAATCATGTAAATATTATGTCTAGTTTGGGGAAGTGGGAATGGATTTACAGTTTGCCAAGGAGGATTTGTTTGGGAAGTGATTAAACTTAGTATGTTAATTTAATATGCCACTAGATTTTGGCCTGGGTTTAATGGTCTACACAATAGGGAGGGAGGTGGATTATGCACTTCCTTAGTGTAGAAAAAACCCCATACTAGCTTTGTCATCATGGGCCATGTTGGGTGGTAAATACACAAGGGATAGGTGAGGAGTTGGGAAAGGAAAAAGGCCAATAGGAAAGAGACAAACACACAATCAAGAAATCATTCAGGAGATCCATGTTGAGGAGGTGTGGTTGCAATTGGAACATAATATGAACTTGGGATAGTGTATTGGGGATGCATGTATGTTGGCCTAGGGATGCGGTATTTGCAAGAAAAGTGGTGAGAAGAAGAATGCTAGGAACAACATTAGCACAAGAGTAGGAGCACACAGAGGATTTTTGCGTGAAGAGAAGACCAGAGAAGAGTCGTTAAAGACAACATGTAGTTTGGATACCCATTGGTTTAGTGGGTGAAACCACTATGTGATCTGGATTCTTGAATAGAAGAGTTGTGACTTTGTGAGTTTGGTTGTCTGCAAGGTTAGCAAGTAGAAGTGGTGTGGACTTCGGGTCCCTATCAAAATAAGTGGAGACACTTTGAGCTATGACTTAGCATTTAGCAAGTGGAATGCCATGTGCTATGGATTCATGTAAGCAAGTGGCCCACACCATGAAATGTGGATTCTTATGTGAATTAGTTGATTAGAATTGATGTGAATTCCCTTGAGCACTTACACCTCAGACTGAATCCAGCTCAAGGGCGATCAACTACAAGAAATATTGAAATGAAGTTGGCCTATGGTTTGGCAGAGAGTGGAAGCCCCTCCCTCAGTTTCTAGTGATTAATATATAAGATAAGTGTATCTACTTGTACTTTTGTTGCACTATGAATGTTGAATGTTGTTGTCATAGGTTATAATAATTAATTTGTCAGCATTTCTCATGGAGGAATGTCTTAAACCTGGTTGTCTATAAGGACATGGATTATGTGAATTTTCTCATGGTGGAGATGGATTTGCAGATCCATGCTACTGTTGATACTTTCTTAAATGCGGGGTTAATTGCATAATATGTATGATTACTTGCTGAGTTCAAATGACTATCACTGTGTGTGATTTCTATTATTTGATATCTTATGAATATGATGGATATCTATTATTTATGGATTGGAGAAAATGTCTAGTTAATGTTATGTGTGGCATGTTATATGAGTGGCTATGATGGCACCTGTTGAAATCCATTATGTGGTTAATAGGATGCATTTGTGTCTATATTTATAGTTATGTTTTTGTTATGGTTTAGATGCTTTTTGTGCCTATTGGTAGGCATGTTGATAGCTTTATTTTCCTTATTATGACTATGCTTAGTGCCTAGGATTGTAGTGTTGGAATGGGGGTTTCATTCCTATAAATTTTAGTGTTCTGAGCAACACTAAGCTCCAATAAATATTGGGGAAGAGTCCTTGAAATCCCTTAGAAAACCTAGATTCTGATGTATTTCTTGGTGTTAGGCTTGTAGCTGGGGCTAGATTTGTCTTAGACAAGGAGTTTTATCCATAATGGATACATTGTTGGCTTAGTTAGTGTATCCGAGAGTCTAGACATCTGATTCGTTTCACTTGTGTACATTGTGAAAGAAAGAGATTTGGAATTACTCTGCATACGATGTTGAGAAATTGTATGTCTAGGAGATGGGGAATTATATGTCCCAAAGATGAAGATTTATAGGTTCTAGGGAATCGAGATGTGTTTCCATAGAACAAGAAACCTCATTGTTTTGTGATGAAGATTTGTATGTTTAGGGAAACAAATGTGTTTCCTCCATAAGATGGGAATCTTTTATATTTGTTGATAGAAGCCAGGGATTGACATGGGTGATAGACAATGAATTCCACGATAACTAACACAAAAGTGTTTGTTTCACCATGGATGTCTTAAAGAAGAACTCTTTAAGAAGTAAGGTATGATGGCACAATGATGTGGTTAGAGCCATGTTAGATATGATAGATTTGGTAGGGTCATGTGGGAACTTGGTATGCCACATGTCAATGCTTGGTGATGTACCAAAGGTTAAGGGGCTCAAACTTCAAATGGGCATAAATTTCAATCTAGGAGTCCGATTGAGGAAAAACCTATATCACAAAAATTCTCCTGATAAAATGGATGTAATGGTGTTATTCAAAGAAAGTTCCACACACTTTTGGAAAGGAATAATTTTTTAAACCCATTTTCATAATGATACTTTGGAGGTTAGGTTAGTTAAATGTAACACCTCCCATTAGGCTTAGCGACTTGAAGGGGGTGGGAGGGAGTATTATAGTGTGGTATCAGAGCCCCGAGGTTCAACAATCTGACTAAATGGTCTTAGAAGAATACAATATAGAGCTATGTTACATATTGTGGTGTTCTCTGGTGATTGTTCTCTTTATGCAAATGCATGTTGGTTGTAATGCTTTGATTGATGAATGTGTGATGGTCGCAGACTATGTTGTATGCACATAAGTTGTTGATATAAAAATTGTTAAATGATAGAGATAACAAATTATGATATGTTAGTTATTTTGTAACATGCATGATAACTTCAAATTTGTCATTTAGATAGCCTTACATCAACATGCCTATTAAAAATAAGGCAAGGTGATGGGTAAATGTGTTTATTTATATTTATGATCTAGATAATAGTAATGTGTGTATAACAAAACATAAGATAACACTAAAATATCATCAAGAGGAGAAAGGGAATGATTGAAAAAAATGGTTCTTTATAACACTAATAAATTCCAGCATTGTTAGGAAGAAGAGTCAATTGGAAAGGAGAGAGGAAGACTCTCTCGGCTAGATGGAAACCCTTAGAAGTATAAGAGATGAGTCAAGAATTTATAAGGTTGATAATAAAAGGAATTTTCATGTCTAAGGAAAAACAAGTAGAAGTAAACACAATTATAGTACAGACCTTATTAGATTTACAAAGGAAGAGGCAACATGGTCTAGGTTCCAACTACCTAGGAAGGGATAAAGGCATGAAATGTCTATTAGGACTTGGGGACAATGAATTAAGGAATGATGGTGTAGAGGGAAATAAATCTAAAATAATACATATACAGATAAGTGAAGATATGGTGAGAGGAGGAACTCCACTTAGTACTCAAGAGATGAGAACATACAATAAAAACCAACTATCTAGTGTTTCCACTAAGAGACACTGTCAAATGAAAAGGAAAGGAAAAGATTTGATACAAGAGGAATTTAAGAAGGAAAAATCTCCTACATTTGATGGAGAGATGAATAAGGTAGAGAAAATACAAGGATGGTTACTATGAAATAAGAAATATTTTGGGATGCATGATTACTTTAAAAATATGAAGAAAAGAGTGTCCATTTTTAGCTTGAAGAGAAATGCGAATATCTGGTGGGAAGACTAGAAGAATGTCAAGAATATTAAAGAGAAAGAGTCATCGTAGAGGATATTTGATAGATATATTTGGAAAAACTACCTATTTGAAAGGTATTATGACAAAAATTCCAAAAACATTTATGAGCATAAACTAGGGCAACTAACAATTAATGAATATACAATTAGATTCTTAGATTTCTTGAGGTTTCTTCCTTACCTCAAGGATGAGAAAGTAAATATCCAGAGGTATCTCAGTGGATTTCCATGAGAATTTAGGGGTATTATAGAGTTTGATGAACCAAAAAATCTGGAGGAAACCATTCAGAAGATAAAGCAATTCTATGAACAATCCAAGCATAGGGCTAAGTGCTGAATTGATTGGAAACAAAAAGGAAAGCCAAGATTTATAGGAAAAGGGCAGAAAGTTGCAAGAAATCATCCCAAAGGAAGGAATGTGAAGTATATCACTCCTATAAGGGGTGATTTTTAACATATATCCACTAATTCTCATTGAAACTAGCTCTCTCAGCCTATAGGAGAGGAATCTAAGGGTTTTGGAGGAGAACCTATGAAGTGTTGGACTTGTGGAGAAAACGACAGGAAGAGAGACTTCCCCCAGAGATTGAATAATGAACAAGACTATACAATGTGCATGAAGCAAATATAGTGAATGATGTGGCTTGAAGTGTACCACACATCTATGTAGCATTGGACAACAAGTAGGCCAATCACGAAACCTTCATGATCGAAATGGAAGGTATAATCAACAACCATTTTGTTTCAATTTTGATTGAACCTGGCTCCAATTTAAGTTATGTAAGTCCATAAGTTGTAGAAAAGTGTGCATTGTAGAATAAAGCCCATGAAATTTCATGGTTATTTCAACTTTCCATGAGGACTAAGAGATGCCTAGAGTATGTGGAAACACCATGCCTAGTCATGATAAATAAAATGACCACATCTACAAATCTAAAATTCACACGGTTGGGATCATATGCCATGCTACTTAGAATGGCTAGTGACTCACAAAACCAAATTCGACTACTAAAATAAGTTTATGGGGTATCTTAATGACAAAGGGGAAAGGACGAGATTGTGTGGAAAGAGAAAACCTATGTTGGTTAGGAAAATAACTCTGCTATAATGGAGGAGGTGCAATCAAAAGGGGTGGGAGTTGTATGTTGTTCAATTAACCAAGGAATTAAAGGATTATAAAGATAGAATGGAAGAATACCTTATATTAATACAATTCAACAATGGGGTTTCCTAAGGAAATCCTAGGACTACCATGAATAAGATAAATTGATTTCTTAACTAAATAACTATTAGGATCAACATCAATGGCTAGAGCTCCATATCGCATGAGTGTTGTGGAAATTTCATACAAGGAGTTATTTCCATATAGTGTTATATCCCTAGCAATTCTACTAGACATAAAGGGGGTATAAGACACTCGTTGATATGTGGATATGAGTTAGAGAATTTAGTGGCAACTTTAGCATTATAAACCCAAGACTTGACTCGATATATGGGTTGCATGTCCAAGGAGGGCTGAGGAGATGCCCCCTAGATCAATTCAAGGTTTTGTTTTCCAATCTCTACCTTTCCAATTTGGGAAGACTAGAGGCATCAAGAGGCATAATCTCCTTAGAATGGGAAATAGGTGAATCCACGACCTCCAAGATGACTTATTAAGAAGAAGGATCATCCTGAAGGGATTCACGTGGAAGAGGCGGACCAAAGACCTATGTGGATAAAGGATCCTGGTCATATTCTATATTAGGATGGAGTTTTTGACCAACATCAGTAGGTATTGACGGGACTACCAAGGAGGAAATATCTTCCATTAAAGTTGGCGTACACTCACCATGTTGATCTACATCTATAGAATAAGACACTTCCTAAGGGTTAGGAGACCTATGGGGTCCATAAGTGATAGAAGAGATAATGTGAGTGGGAGAAATGGTAGAAGAAGGAGGAATTTTGGGTGGGGGCGATTAATGAAAGACACCAATAAGGGATGATATTTTGAAGAAACTCGCACCAACAGTCTCATAACCCCCAGGCTTATCTCCAACACGTCGAAGAGAGTTCCTCGTGGAAGTAAGTTGGGTGTATGACACAAAATAATATACCTGATAGATTGCGAATATATTTCCTTAATGGGGAAAGAAAAGAAAACAAAATATCGAAGACACGACAACAATCATAGCATAAAACTAACTACGACCAAGGATTAGGTTGTAGTCTAAGGGAGAACCAATGATTCAACATCAACATAAGCAGTCATTCCCCCTAGCTTGATGGAAAACTTGGGAAGAAATCCCTAAGGTACAAAATGATGTTCGTTGAATGCCTGAAGAGTGGCAGTAAAGTTGGCTAGTTCTAGATAACTGATAGCTTTCTAGTAGGATGCTAACATAACACATGTATAGGATCCTTCATCCACCAGAGTGTGATTAATATTCTTATGGTATATGCACACATGGATTTTAAAGGATATCTAGTGGGAATTTCTAAAGAGAGGAGAATCAACATTAAAAGTGATGAGAGAAGTATTTGAGGGATCCACCCCTCCGATCATAGTCAACAAGGCTTTGCGTTGTTGAGGGAAAGTTTACAAAATATCCAAGGAAAACATGGAACATGGAGATTTGGCTAATTCCTCAACAATGTTGTAGTTTTGGGAAGCTCATGTAGACAGAATGTGTGTTGTCTTGTGAACAACACCCTTAGGTGGGTGATAGACTGGCTTTAGAGGCTTATCTAGTGGGAGAGGTTCAATGGAAGTAGCCAGAGTGGTTGAGTCCTTAGAGGAAGAACTTGAATTATGATTATCATATGACTTAGCTTGCATGGTCAAATTGATTTTCTCTTGGCACATAAGGATGAAAATATTAGTAGTCCATGGAAATAGGGCCCTTCATTTCCCCCTTATGGAGGTTGAGGAGCCTGGGCAACTATTTGTTGTTGTGGATATGTAATAAATGGATGAGTCAAGACAATAGGACGTTGAGTAGAAGGAAGTGCTCAAAAAAGATGGTGAACTTCATCCATTTGAGGGAACTAGTGAGCCTGTAGGAAGGAAGAGGCACAAAAGCACTAGGGAAAATTGTAGGAGTCATAGAGGAGATTGTGCCCTAAGAGGATGTGATAGGTGTAGATGGAGTAGTTTGGTCCAACCACGTTTAGTGGTGGAAATGATGAAATAAAAACAGATATTGCAGATGTAGAGGGTAAAGAGGGACTAACCTCCTCCATTAGTAGAAAAGGAATGTATGTGTAGGTAGGTTTAGAAACATTAGGTTTCAACAATGATAACTCTAGTCTTGATAAGTCAGCCAAAGGTGGATTAGAATGAGAAGAAAAACAATCCATAATTGTCTCAATATATATCAAGCCACAACTAGGAGGAACAAGAATATATTCCTTAAATTGAGGTTTGTCTGGGTCTTGAGAACCTATAGGCACCCTACGAGCAGGAGCCAACAACGCATCCCTCTCAGGATGGAGACCTAAGATTCAATGTGAGTGACAATGAATGGGTTCAACGAGGGTGAATACATATGTTTTAACTAAATCAAGTTAGTATAGATATCCATATAGCTAATCTACTGAACTAGACCAAACAACACACATTTAGAAAAATCCTAAATGATAGTCACATGTAAACCAAAGACAAAGAATCTAGTGGTAGGACAATTATACTAGTGACTTGCTTCTCAACCCTTTTGGCTACAAACTCAGTCCAAGTTCCATTATTAGCCATGGGGAAACCCTTGAGAGGATTGAGAGAGTATGACTAATATCCATCCTAGGTATAGAGAAGACGAGCCCGACTCTGTACCTTTGTATGAGCCCTAAAAGCATGGCCACTAAGGTCACCACTAACAATAATACATCCTAGGAGGGTTAGTTTTTAGTCAAATTCACAAGAAAGGATAGGATAACAGTCTGAAACCCCCTTGATATATCCCTCAAATCGAGGTATTTTCCTCCCAAGTTGCCCCCAAGGGCTAAAGTAAAATGTTAATAACCCTATTTGTAATACATGTAAAGTCTGTAATATGCACCACTGAAACTAAGTAAAATTAGGTATATTACCTCACTTAGCCTAAGTGTGACCTTGTGATTAACCCTTGTGTTATAAGGGCTTCCCAATCTGCATTATTGAGAGTGGATTTTCTCTCCCTACCACAAGATGTTAAGTTGTTTTTGTGGTCTTGGAGCTATTTACTCACACTCATAGCTCCAAACGCTAGCATAAGCTATTGTTGGTGTATTGCCACTAAAAATAAAATACGAGTATTGTATTTTATTAGTGTTACTTTTAAGGGCTATTGTATTACTCAAGTGGGTAGTGGCATGAAACAAGATGGTGTGATGGACTCCTTTTAGTAACACCCTAATGCAACTATATGCAAACTTATCTTTTCAATTTGATGAATTCTAACTATAGTAGGGTAAGAATCTTTTTCACTTTTTGAAAACACACACATTCCTAGAAAATGCACCTCACTTATCCTAAAATGCAATCCCCAAATTTATAAAAATCAAGACCCAAGTAAACAAACCAAGAAATAAGAATAAAAAAAGAGGCCTAAAAAGTCCCCAAGCTAAAACAAAAAGCACTAAAAAAGCATTAACGCTAAGAATCAGAGCCAAACAAATGCTCTCAAGAAATCAGCAAGAAAACGTAAAAGTGAAAAGAGGAGGGAAATGCCAATGAGATAGGGTTGTAGTACAATGCTTCAATAAGAGGAAATGTTCTACAAGGACAAAACCAAACCCTAGAAGCAAGAAGGCCTAGAAAATATTAAGTGGGAGTGACAAAAATGAATCTGAATGGATAAGGCACACCCAAATAAACTTATGAAGTGACAAAATACACAACCATAAATAAAAATACCACATCTTGTGAACAAAACAAGCACACGAGACACAACAATCACTCAAGTGAAAGTGAAAAAGGAAAAATAAGCTAAAAATGGTTGAAATAGTGAAATGAAGAACAAATCTAGGTTTCCACTGAAATAAGTAAAGAGATTTGACTAGTTGGATCTAATTTCAAGGACAATGGCCTCAACTAGAAACACTTCACACATCGAAGGAAAATCCTAGAGAGATAGGAAAAGAAACATCCAATACAAACTAAGAAAATTGGATTCAAATCTAATATGTTTAACAACTGATGAAACTAGTGACAACATATCTAAGATACCAAATCCAATCCAAAAGACAAGAAGGGATCATAATTGTAACATATCTGGACTCGAGATAGAATCTGAGAAATAGATCAAATCTGAAGTAAGAGTATTATAGGATCTCTTTAGGGTTTTAGATTTATATTCTCAACTAAATTAAGAAATGGTAGTTCAAAGTGGTTACAATCACATGGAAGAGAGGGAAACCATGTGGATATAAACCTTTAGCCTCCCTGTATCCTAACCTGTGCGTGTTGCTAGAGATTTTAGTTTTTTTCTCAAAAATGTGCAAGAAAAAGGACAAAAACATGATCAAATTATTATATCACAACCCAGAGAGACTCACAATTGCTCATAAAAAATCAGGAAGACACCAAGAATCAAATCTATGACAAAAAAGAAGAGATATGAAAGAAAAGTGGGCAAAAGAGAAAATTTCTCATTGAAAGCACTAGCTCTATTATCGAAAATTTCAAACAAGGAGCTATTTATCTGTAGCCTTATGGCCCTAGAAAAGCTACTAGACAACAATATATATGAATAATTTCAATCAAAGAGATGATTTCCAAACCATATGATCAAACAACCAATTGTGCATGCAATCCCTAGACTAGAGGTTTGAGCTAGAACCTAAAGCCTTCACAGATCGATGATAGATCTTGAGCCTGAAACATAATTTCCATGCTCCAACCAGGAGATATCTTCCTCTATAATATATCTAGACTTGCACACAAACACCACCAAAAAAGGACCATGAATAGCTTTTTGCAGATGACCATTAGCTCACACAAATAAAAATTAACATGAATAGTTAAGCAGAAACATAGATGTATAGGAAATGGAACATATATTCATATTTATCATATTCAAAATGGTACATGTATAACTTCACGCACAAGACCTCATCTCCAAATTTTAGTAGAGTCTCCCCCTCAATGAGCAAAATGACCTTAAAAATAAGTGAATAACAATCTCTGAATGAAAATGACAACATAACTCTCTATTTATGAATCTAAATCCATGGATAGCCTAACTCTTAAGGATGGACCAATATATAAAGAGCTAGAGAGTCTCCAATTAGGATGGATGTAGATGATTAGGTTAATGAAGTGTTAAGGATTATTCCACAATAATACACCCAAGCCAACTCAAATAGATAGGATATGATGATGATCCAAAATGATCTCATAGGAAACATAAGTCTATTAAACATGAGCCATGGATGAATTGAGAAAACCAATAAATTTTGATTTTAGCTACATAAAAGGAGGGTTCTCCATGTAGATGAAGGCTTCTGACCACCCTCACAAGCACTAGGTATGTGCAATTTGGAAGGAAACTATGTTAAAGAGGTAGTCAAAGGCTAGACAAATAGTCAACAATAGTATCACTCACAGGTACTGACTCTAGGGAGAAAATTAAGTTGATAATAGACACCCCCTAATGCATGAGGTTGGAAGAGTAACTGTTGGGTAGCGGATCCCCCATGTAGCACTTTTGGGGATTAAAGCCAAGTTTTGGGTCAATGTAATGTAAAGACCCCACAAAATGCGGGCATGGAGTGTGAGAGTCTAGGGTAGTCCACCCTAAAATATTGTGATTTATATAGAATTTGTCGGCCTACCCATGGTTTGCAGACCATGGGAATGTATAAATAGAGCGAGGCTTTAAGGGTAGAAGGTAGATTTTAGATCTTACCTTAAGTGATATGGATTTTTGAATACGATATTTGCTCTGAGTTTGTAAATCTAAGTCTCGGGTCGTAGTAGATAGAGGCTTCATAGTTGTGTGCGCAAAGGCCTAGTAAAGTCTGCAGCTATATGTGCGGACCCTTGTAGCTGAGTGCCCAGGGTAGGAAGTGGACTGTAATTGGAATGAAAGATTAATAGAAGATAAGTTGGTTCTGAAATATTGTGCATTTGTATGATTATGCTTCTGTTATATGTTTATGCATCTTTTACAGTTTATGGTTGTGCGCATGTCTGTTTATGTTGAATAGTAACTGAAAGTATTGGGCCCACTTAATTTAATTCATGATATATAATGATAATAAGCACAGTAAAGGGTAAACAATGTGCACACTCGTCGTCCAAGCCGCTCGACAGTAGTTGCGCTGAACAGATAGTTGCGGGGAAGTAGCGTAGTGCATAGGATCGGTTTGTAAACTTTCCAGATCTCATCAAGACATCCCTAGGGTGTGGAAATATGGTTCCAACACCCTCCCATACTACCTCGGGTGAGACCTCAGTCTATGCTGTTGCCGAAAGGGCCGGTAGTTTCAAGACTTGTTGGGCTAAAACACTTCTAAACCTGGGTCAGGCCCCAACAAGCCAACAAATGGTTCTATTGCCAGGACCAAGATCTGCTTAAGGGATGTTTGATGTCGGAACACTAGAACCCTACAAAGAAGGAAATTAAAGATTCATTGGATCAGAAGCTTCACGAGTTCATAACACAGGAGAATAGGACTCTACAGATATCCAAGAAGAGGTGGATGGATCACTACATATATACAAAAATCCACAAGATCTTCTTCGTGACCCTCTCTTTGGAGTTGTATGAATGGATCGCGAGGTTAGCCGACAGCCAGGGAAGGTACAAGCTCAATGAACTGATAGTGTGGACTTTGGAGTTAGTGTGTATACTAGAGGCATCAAAAGATAAGATCATGTGGGCCGTGGACCATTAGCTTGACCGGATAATAGGAGGGTTTATCACTTAGTTTGTGATAGACACAACCGTGAGCTATAGTGAAGCAGAACGATGCTTTCTCAAGGGACTGCGAGGTAGGTACGTCAAATCCCTGAATACTTGGATTAAGATGTTGTTATGTGAGAAGCGTGTTATGCGAATACATTAATGATTGGAACGACGTGAAGTGTGAAGATCTACCAAGGTATCGAGTGGTTAGGAAACAATCCTTTAATTTCACCACCATGAGCGAGTGAGGAAGAGCGCGCTTGGGCTTCTCCGAGAAGTGTGGTCAGTTTGATAGCATAGCGCATTTTGTAGTTATCACCTCCACTTACACCATCACCCACTTTGCCTATGTCACCTCCATCTTTAACCACCCCACCTCCACCAAACCCACAGTTTAGCATGGCGAGCGCGATCAAGCTACCCGTATTCAAAGGAGTAGGGAACAAAGACCTAGATCAGTTCTAGTTCATGGTAAGAGAAATGTGGGAAGCACATGGGGTCACGGATGACAACATTAAGAAGGCCACACTGGTAAGTGCATTGCAAGATCACGTGCTAACATGGTATATTAAGTACTTGAATGATCATCCAAATACAGGAATAGCAGAGATCGAGAATGCGTTGAACAGAGAATTTAGCCAGCCAAAATCAGAAACATAGTCGATCATCAGATTGAAATAGACCGCGATGCTTCCAGGTGAGACCCTCTAGGCTGTAGATTAGAGGCTGAAGGGTACGATCCGCGAGGCTAATATGACACTATGGATTCGCAACACCACGCGTGGTTTGTGGTGTCTTTAATACCACACCTGACAATGGCACTGTCACAACAGAAGCTCTCAACCTAGGCAGAAGTGTGGTGATGAAGTTGCATGAAACACCGATACAGGATCCAAGGTTGGGAGTCAAACAAATCCACACGTAGGTACATAACATATGCTTGGAAATGTAGATTTTGAAGCAAGATAGAGCACCTCGGCCAGAAGCATGCGAACAAGTGTGGTGCATAAAATGTAAAGGTCAAGGCCATGATAAGGATCATTGTCTAGTATTCATGAACTATTTGGCAGGAGGGGGACCAATGCTATTGAGACCAGAGGCTCAGGCAGGCCCAAGTGCAGCACCCGTGCTCTGGTGCGCAATCTGTCAAGTGGGAGGGAAGCACATGACAAACAACTGTCATTTGTTGCAGAAGTATAAACAAACTCCCCATAAGCTATTTTCCAATTTTTGTAGATCGGTAGGCCATGATGAGTGTACTTGTCACAGCTATGAATTAATGATGGAGTGGACCCCAGCATATAGAATGCAGATGGAAATGTGAGGCCTTGGCTCAGCCGTGAGGATGGCACGTGCTAGATTTCAAGGGCGAGGGTGAGGACGAGGATGATTGGGGCCAGGAAAAGGCCACAAACATCTACTTTGTTACAATTGTGGAGGACTGGAACACTACGCCTATGATTGTACCAACCCAACAAGAATATCTTGTTCGTACTATGAGCAGTTTAATCATGAAATGGTAGATTGTCCTACGTTGGTTGCACAAATGCATGAGAAAGGGGTACTACAGTCTACTCCAACTTAGAATATCCAAATGATGATGTCTGAACCATGCAAGGAACACCCCAACATGAACATCATGCTCAGAAGTGGTGTGACCATAGGAGAAGACAAGGGGAAGCAGCCCGAGGAAGATACATGGGTGCACAAGGCTCCTAAAGGATCCTGAGCTTGACTTGGAACATGCAAGGGAGACATTTATGGAAGTCAAGAAGAGCTTCACAGAGGACTCTACTTCAGGTAGTAAGGATCAATCAAAGCTGGAAATGGATCCTTCTATGCTTACTACCTTTTTAGAGACATGCATGAAGTTTCTGCGTGACAATAAAGCAGTTAAAGGACTACAAGAGCTGATCACTAGGTGCATAGGGTGGGGTGAACTGCACATAGTCCGGAAGCTGGGAAAGCATGCCTTTCGAACTGGGAGGGAAATGTAGTTGACAGCGCAAATTGGCAAATATGAGATTGATTAGGTAATCCTAGACCTAAGTTTAGATGCAAATGCGTTACCCAAGCAGACATCGGAACGCATGGGCAGGCCTGCGTTACAGTGGTCTCCTATTCAATTATGGATGGCGAACCAACAAAACATCTTGCCCATGGGAAGGTTGTAAGGGGTAATTGTGGATATCGAAGGTGCGAGCACACAGATGGACTTTGAGGTAATGGAGATTGTGGATGACAGTAACCCTTACCCCGCGTTGCTAAGAATAGACTGGGCCATGGATATGAATGGAGTCATCAACTTGAAGAAGCAGAAGATGATTTTTGAGAAAAAGTCTCTACACATAGTAGTTCTGCTAGATCCAGCCGAAGGAGAGTGCTACACTGAACCCGTGCATGACAATGGAAGTGGTGATGAGCTGGATTGTATCTACAAGATAACTACGCGAGATTAGTATTGGCTAAATCCGATTGTAGATGGAAGGGTCTCGTGGGAGCACACAAGTTCCTACACTTCGAATTCAAATGAAGAAGATGAACGGTGGCACAATTGGTTGAACGAAGTGACAACGCTAAATTGTAATATGATGACTAAATCACTACATTGCATAACAGCCCAGGCTCGAGATCTATCGACATATGATGGGTTGATAGCGGTGGACGAATTCTTGAGGAAGTTTGAGAACGCAATATCGGAGCACCAGTGGTTCAATGCTTTGAAGTGGGCACTGTGTGCGACATTGACGCGTTGGTGGGGAACACACCAAGGAAATTTTGAGAACTGGCGTGGCTGCAGGAGGATGATGCGGCTACAGTTTAGGAAACCGGGACTACGAATAACAGATAAATACGATGGATGTAATGACCCATGCATGCACCTCACAAAATGGACCAAGGCCTATGGAGAAGAACCTCAGCCTGAATGGGTACACTTATTCTATCATACCCTGGATGTCATACCAAGGAACTGGTATACCAAGACGGAACTCTGACACGGTATGGGAAAATGGAATGTTTTATGCAAGGGATTTTTGTTAACATTCTCATTTGAAGACCCATGGGCAGACACTGTTGACGATGCACTGCAAACCGTGAAAGCTGCCATTTTCAAAATACCACAGGAACCATGGGAAATAGTTCAACCAATATGGTCACCTCAGTTAAGCCATGCCCTAGAAAGTTACAACATGCAAGTGGAGGATGATGATGACGACCCCTGAGATATTAACATTCCAGAAACTGAAGGGAGTCACAAAGTTCGAGGACCATCAATTGAGGACCCCAACATCACTACAC
This sequence comes from Pinus taeda, assembly GCA_000404065.3. Taxonomy (NCBI): domain Eukaryota; kingdom Viridiplantae; phylum Streptophyta; class Pinopsida; order Pinales; family Pinaceae; genus Pinus; species Pinus taeda. The sequence goes on from APFE030478822.1 coordinate 83,845, forward strand.
CACTAAAAACAAAGTAGATAAACATTGGTACTATTATCACCCCAAGAAACTCTCCTAGGTTGTATCTCGGAGATGCTCAGGAACATTACAAACTCAACAAAATGTTGGAAATGAATGAATGGAAGGAATGATGCTTGTCCAAGCCAGATAACCACTCCTACTTTACTTAACTCCAGACATGCGTGAACACCCCCAGACTACAAGGCTTTAGACCACCAATCACTCATAGTTTAAGGATTAAGTGAATATGGAGAACACTGACCACACTAGCAGATGCATAAGACCATGTGACGGCTAGATGTAACCAGTAAAGAGGTCTGCAAATCTATCTCCTAATGCACAAACATGATGACAGCTCTCTGGCATTAAGTAAATAGAAACTTGCATAACACATTCAATGATACATACAAGATTCTAACACAGAGGTGGGATGACAGCCCCTCAAATGCTAAATATCAAGAGAACATGAAACTGCATAACAGGCACATCCTAGAACAAAGAAGAAGTGGAAAGTGAGCAATTAACAGTAAAAGGAGCTTGTATTATCTGAAAATGCCGATGAGACACTGCAAGTATCAAAGCAGTTATAGTCTCCAGAAGTTGAACCTTACATCAAACTACAACCATCAACCCATTCCCTTGATTACATATGTTTTCTTGGTATATATAGAGTTTGATTACAAAGATATTCTATTGTTTTATGCATGGAGGGGTCATAATGGGCCACCGACCACTTTAACTCTCTGATGGAGTCTCTGCTACAATCTTCTCGCTTTAATGAATGAATTTGATCTTTTCTACTACTCGTTTGTCCTTCTTGAATAGGTGGAGTGTTGCATGAAAGAAGATCCATAACTGATAAATGCCCTGATCTGCTCGAGGCATGTCCTTTTTCTTCTCAGCCATTCTTCATGTTAAATGCGGTTGTTGAGGATCTATTATGCCGAGTGCCGGATACTATCCACCTTCTTCCTTTGGATGCACGGGATAGGCTATGGACGCAGACAGTATGGCGGAGGCATGAGTATGACGGGAACAAATATTAGCCGTTGGATCGCGCAAATGAATGGAGGATATGACTCGGCGGGAGATATGAGAGCAAAATGGGTGTGGGCCATTGGATCTTGTCGGGACTGACCAGACAGCGGAGGAGTGATCATATCGGATTTTTTCTTTTGATAGATTTGGGCCTTTACGTCGGGCGATTTGTGATAGCGATTAGATCGCATCGCAATATCGTATCAGTGAAATTCAAGGGGTGTAACTTTATACACATGGATGTGATTTACGATAGTGACTAAAGCCCAGACCTGATAAAGGAGTTAACTACTTTTAATATCACATCGATGGAAGTTGAGGGGTGTATCCTTTACACACATGCGATTTGCGATAGGGATTAGAACCGAACCCGATAAAGGAATTAGTTGGTTTTAAGACTGATGAAGGGAGAATGAGGGAAGGAGAAAATGAATTTTATGAGGGAAAAGGGCTTATGAAAAGTGCACAGGGACCGTTGGATTAGAACGATCAACAACTGCAATCGAAGGACGACGACGGGTTACGGAAGCACGGGGTTTTAAGAATAGAGGTTTATGCCGGGTATGAAGGAAAAAATGGAGGCAGCAGGATGAAAGAGGGTAAGCGAGGTGAAGGAGAAGGAGGAAGATAACCAGTGCAAACCTATTTTGAGCAAGAAACGAAGGACTGAGCTTACTTCCACTCTTTGAAAATCAGAAACATGTAGCAGAGCTAACACTGGCTCCTTCTAAGGATGAGATCCTCCCTGTGAGGTCTCAAGAACTGCAGACTAATGCCTTCATACAAAACAAGCTTAAAAACATTTGCTTAGTATTCCATTGGGCATGGAGTCTAATTAAGTCTACGATAAAACCTGTAAAAGAGCATGCTTACAATCATTAAGGCTCGAAAACCTTAAACAACATAAATCTTCAAAAACTGGCCATCTACTGGACCATTAAAACTATTTCTTCTCCTCTTGGCTGGCTTATTATCTAGTTCATCAAAGATCTGCAAATTGGGTTGATTTGATCCTCTACCTCAAAGAGTTTAGGGCATTTGACCTTATCAGGCAGAGAAGGTTTGTATTTCACCCCCTCTTTGTATGCTCTCATCCTTAGATGTTCTTCGTGAAAGCCTTTGTGTGCCTGCTGAACAATAATGGTTGTTGCGTACACGAATGTGTCATTTATGGCCTGCACAATTAATATAAATGGTGAATCTATGCATTCTTGTGTGTGGGACACAAAGACTTCACCTGCTTCCGTAGCTTTCTTAGAACAGTCCACATCCAAGGAGTTGTCCCAAAACTATGCATCCTCTTCCTCCGTGATCTGGCACACTGCCCTTCCAAGTTGTGTGGAGGCCACCTGGGCAAGCTTCGGAATATCAAGACTAAGATTATCCATATCAGCCTTGGGCATTGAATTATGTCTTGCGTTAGTGCCTAGGAGGAAACTATGAGGGATTGTCTTTTGAACAGACGAAGAAGCATGAGATGATGGGGAACTGATTTCACCCTTTTTGATCACTGGACTGGGGATAATAGTAGGTTGGTCAATTTACAAATTTGCATAGTCATGGGAAGATGGGCTGGCTTTGGGCTTGGACTTTTTGAGGATGGTGGGATCTGCTGCTAGTCACTTCTGCTTACAAGCTTGTTCTTCTGCAAGTACAACAAAATCATAAGCAGGGCCTCTGGATAATGATTTCTCATAAGTAGCCCTGGTTAAGAAAGGAACGCAACCCTTATCTTCCAAACCATGGACCTCATCCTCTTCTTCAAAATGTTCTTCCTCCATGACTATACTTTGAAAAAGGGTTTTCACCCTTTGATCTTGTTATGGAACCAGCTCAAGGAAAGATAGAAAAGATAGATCAACGCCTTAGAATTCAGCCTCTTCGAGGGGGCAACCTCCTTTACATTACATAAATGAAC
>APFE030478822.1:88077-109019 GCA_000404065.3 Pinus taeda
CCTAAGTGCCCTCCTAAGGGAGAAGTGTGCAATTCCATAAGAATCTTTTGTTTTAGCTGGGAATTCTTACAGAGGTATAAGCAATCTTTGTACCATAACAAATCATTTTTCCAGATAAATGTATCAGACATACTGGAATCTTGTTGTAACTTTTGAATAAGTGCCCACACTTGTTCATCATTCTTCCATTCCTCCCTTGCTTCGTTTATACAATCTGGTTGGATAATAGAAATGGTCACAACAATGCTTCCACATCCTCATCCTTTCTTGAGAGTGCATCTTCCACCACATTTTGCTTCCCTTTTCTATAGATGATTTCAAAGTCATAACCCAACAACTTTGTGACCCACTTTTGTTGCTCTTTAGAGGGAGGATAATATTTGTTCTAAAAAGTATTTAAGGCTATCATGATCTGTTTTTACCTTGAAGTGTCTTCCCATTAGGTAGGGTCACCATTTCTTAAGTGCATGGAGTATTGCCAACATTTCCTTGTAAATAGCTTGGTGTAAAAACTTTCCCTTGATTGGATGACTTTCAAAAGCAATGGGTCTTTCATCTTGCATTAGAACAACACCAATTCCATTTCCTGAAGCATCACATTCCACAATAAAGGTTTTTGTGAAGTCTGGTGTAGCTAGGACCGGTGCTTGGCACTTTGCCTCTTTAAGATGTTCAAAGGCCTTTGTTGCTTCCGGAGTCCATGAAAATGCATCTTTCTTCAATAATGTTGTTAGAGGTGCTGCTATTCTTCCATAATTCTTAACAAACTTGCGATAATTACCCTGTCAACCCAAGAAATCCTCACAGATGCTTTATGGATGTGGGGATTTTCCATTCCTTAATGGCTTTAATTTTGCTAGGGTCTACCTTAACTCCTTCATGAGATACAATATGACCCAGAGATTCCACCTCTTGTACTCCAAAGAAACATTTGGATCTTTTTGCATATAATTGTTTTTCCTCCAATAGTTGTAGCACCCTGTCAACATGTTCAACATGATCCTTCCAAGACTTGTTGTAGATTAGTATATCATCAAAGAATACTAACACAAATTTTCTAAGGAATGTTTTGAAAATTGAATTCATCAAACCTTGAAATGTTGAGGGTGCATTGGTAAGGCCAAAAGGCATGACCAAAAATTCATAATGACCCTCATGAGTTTTAAATGTTTTTTTTGGAATGTCTTCAATCTTCATCTGATTTGATGATATCCTGAACGAAGATCCAACTTGGTGAAGTAAATTGATCCATGCAATTCATCTAGTAATTCATCAATGACAAGAATGGGAAACTTATCTTTAATAGTGAGCTTGTTGAGCTCCCTATAATCCGGACACATTCGCCATGATCCATCCTTCTTGTGCACCAATACTACTGGAGCAGAGAAAGAACTTTGACTCGGTTGAATTTCCAGCCTCTAGCATTTCTGCAACCATACGTTCAATTTCACTCTTTTGGACATAGGGATATCTGTACGGCCTGATGTTTGGAGGAACACTTCCTGAAATCAGATGAATAGTATGATCATGATCACACATAGGTGGGAGACCTTTGGGAGTCTCAAATACCTTGGAATGATTGTCCAGGACTTTTTGGAGATCTGGATAAATAGATGATTCCGATGTGGAAACATCTAGCGAACATAATTGTGCAATTACACCTCTTTGTTCCTTTTTTAGAAGCTTTGTCATACCATTAGAGCTGATTATCTTTCCTGGTTTCCCTGCAATACCCCTTAATTCAACTTCCTTTCCTTCCATAGGAAATTTGATGAAAAGTTCTTGAAAATTAAAAGCTATTGTACCCAAGGATTGTAGCCATTGGACTCCTAGTACAACATCAGCACCTCCCATTGGAATGGAAAGCATTGGCTAGTCAATACATATTCTCCCATGGGATAGCTTTATATTATGGCACTTTTCTAGAGATTTATTGTTTCCTCCATTTGCAAACATCACTTGACACTCTGGGTACTGGGATATTAAGAAAGCCAATTCAATTCTTTTGCTACCTTTACATGAATAAAATTGTTGGAGTTACTTCTTGAATCAATCGGGGACTCTATTTACCTTTTTCTTTTCTTGATTTGTCCTTCTATCTTGATGGTTTGAGGAGTGGTCATTCCCGCCAATGCATTACAAGATATGGTCGGATTCATTTGTTCTTCATCTAGGCTTTGTTCCTAGAGTATATCCTCTTCTTTTGACCTTTCTTGCTCCTTTCTTCTTCCTCTTCACAATCTATGTAGAATAATTTCTTCTCAGCACACTTATGACCTTTAGTGTATTTGCTATCACAACTGTAACAAAGCCCTTTTGCTCTTTTTTCTTCCAATTGTTGTGGTGTCAACCTTATAGGCTATGGAAGACTAGCGGCAACAACACTTCTGTCTTTCTAGTTGTGAGTGGTATGCTTCCTGGTTTCCATAATTTTGCTTTCCATTTTTCTTGCTAACCTGAATGCCTTCTCTAATGAATCATATTCCGAAAGGCGAACATCATGTTGGATATTATCCTTTAAAGACTCTATGAACACATTAATCCTATGCTCTTCTGGAATATCTTTTAACCTTATGTTCAATTTTTGGAACTCCTCAATGTGCTCCATTATTGAAGCCTTTTGTTTGAGACTTATCAATTGAATACAAAAGGTGTTGCTTTTTGTATCCTAATAATGTGCTATCAATTCTTCCGTTAAAATTGTCCAAGTGATAAATTGTTTACGAGAGCAAAGCCATTGATACCATACAAACTGATTTGGTTCCAAATATAAAGTTGCAATACGTACCTTTTGTGTGTTTTGCACATTATTGAGATCGAAAATTGCTCCATCTGTAATATCCATGTTGCGGGATCCTTGCCATCAAACTTCCTCATATCGATTTTTGGAATATGGTGGGTCTTCAATCCCACATTAGAGTCTATGATATCATGACTAACATTTCCTTTGTTCACATCATGAGTTTCCTTTACTACCTTTTCACCATTAGTAAGTATTTCTTGTAGAAAATTTGTCAAATATGTCTTCAAACCTGCCATGCCTGTCTTCAAATTTGTGTTCAAATCTATCTTCAAATTGTCCATCTTAGCTTCCATGCCATTCATCTTAGTTTCCACGCCATTTATCGTAGCTTTTGTTAGCTTTTGTGAGGCTGACATTTTTTGCACTTGGTCTTGTAATTTTGATATATCATGTAGCATTTCTTCCTCTTCTTCATGAGTCATGCTAGAGCTTCCAGGTTCCTTACTAGGTGTTTGCATTTTCTTTTCTCGGGGCATCAGTTACCGATAATAATGCTCTAGTAGCCCTTTGAATTCCTTCAAAATAAATTTTCAAACCAATCTTAAGAAAAAATTTTAAAAAATCTACACACCTTGTTTTTCCTTGTAGGAGCTCGATATTGCCTCTGATGTATCTATGTACTTTCATAACATCCAGTTCTGAAATTATGACTTGTGGTAGCCATCTGTGTCCTCTTTCCAATGCCACCAATTTTACCCCAATTGGATTCTCCAATGAAGAGTTATGCCAAATCTCCCACAATGACCTAATTATAGACCTTTCCAGAAGAGCGAACTTGTATGAAGTGCCACGTGTCACTATTTTGACCTATACCTCTGAACAATATATACAAGAAACTACAATCCGTCCTCTTTCTATACCTTCTTACAAAATTTCAATCTAATGCTCAGATAGAAAGTTATGACGATTTTCCCCAGGTCACTTGTTTTGAATGTAATTCAGGATTTTGCAAAAGGACCAACTTCCTCAAATCATATCTACGAAAATATAGCGTAAAAAGCTTTGAAATTCGGACCCAAGATTCAGAACGATGTATTCTCAAATGGGTTTTTGTTTCAACTTCTGAAACGTTGCAAGAATGAATTTATAGCGAAAATTCCACGATGACCTGTTTGGAGCAGCGAAACCCTAGAATCCAAAGCTCTGATACCAAATGTTATGGAACCAGCTCAAGAAAAGATAGAAAAGATAGATCGACACCATATAATTCAACCTCTTCAAGGGGACAACCTCCTTTACATTACATAAATGAACAATTCTTGGATGATACAAATGACAAAACCTCCTTGCTATATATAGGAGTCTAAGGAGTCACAATATAACCCAACAAACCTAATAATAATAATATAAAGCCACAAAAATAACAATAGAGGGATTCTATGGGGCACAGTAATAATAATATGGGGGAAATAGGGGCACAACAATATTAATAAAGGGTACAACTACCATAGTAATGGGGTAATCACTAGTATTATAGGGACCCAACAGATCTTCATTTGCGTCTTTGTTTCTTTGCAAAATCTGCAACTGCTCATTTACTCCTCTATATAGATTTGGATTTGGAAGAGGAAAGGTACTAGGAGCTCTTGCTTCCTCTGAATGCTGCTCCACCCTTAATTTGGAAACTTTAGAGGCCAATGAATCTATTATCCTAGCCAATTTATCGATCTTAGGATCAGAGGATGATGAGAGCTCTCCTCCCTATCTTCTCCTATCAGCATTACCTCCGAGCCTCTCTACAGCTATGATGTTTGATTCTACTTCAAAGGCTATGTCTTGCATATCAGCCAAACAAGCACATCTTCTTTCTCTTAATAGTAGGTAGAACTGAGAATCAAAGGCGTTGGCATAAGTGATCATAGCAGAAGTAGGGGTAGGCTTCAATTTAGCTGGTATTCTATTGTACATATGGTTGAATCTGATGTTGAAATTAGACAACAACTCACCATTATCCCTCTGCAAGTTCCCAAATTCAGTATGATAGTAGAGAAGATCTTTCTTATCCCCCCAGTGGTTTAGGAACATATCATGTAAGGCCTCAATGTCTTCTATAGACCTAGGGGTTAATTCTATGAACCATTTAAAAGCTTCTCCATCTAGGCTTTGGACAAAAACCCTCATCCACACATCATCTTCATTAATATCTAGATTATCAACATAGCTATAAAAGGACTCTAGATGCTCTTCAGTTGATACTCCCTCTGTACCAGTAAACTTAGGCATATATTTTTTATAATATCCTGCAGGCATGGCATTCAAAGGGATAGGAAAGACCAAGGGTCCATACCTAGCAGCACCAATTCTTTCTATCTTTGTAGGAGCTTGCTGACCTGCCATGACTGAGGTAGGTGAAAGGATATTGGTAGACTGAGTAGTCTGGATCAATGAACTAGATAACAGAGACAGAGGAATATGATAGACATCATGGGATGCTTTCTTTGGACTGAGATCCGAAAGGGAAATGAATGAACAAGAGCTTTATGAATCTCTGAAGGTGATTTTTACTAGCAATACTAGGTTTTAGATCTTCAAATAGTGTCTTCTCAACTAAAACATTCTCTTGCAGAGATATATAAGATTTCTTGGGCTTACCTGATCCTGATGCTCCTTTCTTCAAAGTTTTCTTCTACTTAACGATCTTCTCAGGGTCAAGCACTGGGTCAGCTTGTGATTTTTGAGGGTTTATCCAGGCATGCCTCACAAACTGAGCCATGACTGTGATGTGGAGTCACCAAAGGTTTGTCTTCCTCCAGTGGAGTCACCAGATAGATGATTACAACCAGAAATGTGCCCAGACTTTGTCTATCATCAAAATTTGGAACTGTGTCATTCTCCCAGGGAAGTTGAGCTTCAATCTCGTCCCCCCAACAACAACGCCATTTAATGTTATCACGCCAAGAAACTCTCCTAGGTTGTATCTCGGAGATGCTCGGGAACATTACAAACTCAACAAAATGTTGGAAATGGATGAATGGAAGGAATTATGCTTGTCCAAGCCAGATAACCACTCCTACTTTGCTTAACTCCAGACATGCGTGAACACCCCCATACTACAAGGCTTTAGACCACCAATCACTCACAGTTTAAGGATTAAGTGAATATGGAGAATACTGACCACACCAGCAGATGCACAAGACCATGTGATGGCTGGCTGCAACCAGTAAAGAGGTCTGCAAATCTATCTCCTAATGCAGAGACAGGATGACAACTCTTTGGCATTAAGTAAACAGAAACCTGCATAACACATTCAATGATACATACAAGATTCTAACACAGAGGTGGGATGACAGCCCCTCAAATGCTAAATATCAAGAGAACATGAAACTGCATAACAAGCACAGCCTAGAACAAAGAAGAAGTGGAAAGTGAGCAATTAACAGTAAAAGAAGCTTGTATTAGCTGAAAATGCCGACGAGACGCTTCAAGTATCAAAGCAGTTATAGTCTCCAGAAATTGAACCTTACATCAAACTACAACCATCAACCCATCCACCTGATTACATCTATTTTCTAGTTATATATAGAGTTTGATTACAAAGATATTCTGTTGTTCTATGCGTGGAGGGGTCTTAATGGACCACCAACAACTTTAACTCTCTGATGGAGTCTCTGCTACACTCTGCTTGCTTTAATGAATGAATTTGATATTTTTTGCTGCTCGGTTGTCCTTCTTGAATAGGTGGATTGTTGCATGAGAAGCTCCATAACTGATAAATGCCCTGATCTACTCAAGGCATATCCTTTTTCTTCTCAGCCATTCTTCATGTTAAATGCGGTTGTTGAGGATCTATTATACTGAGTGTTGAATACTTGCCACCTTCTTCCTTCGGATGCACGAGATAGGCTATGGACACAGATAGTATGGTGGAGGCATGAGTATGATGGGAACAAATATCAGCCGTTGGATCGTGCAGATGAATGACAGATATGAATCGGTGGGAGATATGAGAGCGAAATGGGTGTGGGCCATTGGATCTTGTTGGGACTGATTGGATAGCGGAGGAGTGATTGGATCGACTTTTTTCTTTTGATAACTTTGGGCCTTTACATTAGGTGATTTGCGATAGCAATTAGATTGCACCACAATGTCGCATCGACGGAAGTCAAGAGCCGTAAATTTATACACATGGATGTGATTTGCGATAGCAACTAAAGCTAGGACCCGATAAAGGAGTTAACTGCTTTTAATATCGCATCTACGGGAGTCGAGGGGTGTAGCCTTTACCCACATGTGTTTTGCGATAGCGATTAGAACCAAACCTGATAATGGAATTAGATGGTTTTAAGACTGATGAACGAAGAATGAGGGAAGGAGAAAATGATCGTTGTGACAAAAAAGGGCTCATGAAAAGTGCACAGGAACCGTTGGATCAGAACGATCAATGGCTGTGATCGAAGGATGACGATGGGTTATGAAAGCACGGGGTTTTAAGAACAGAGGTTTATGCCGGGTATGAAGGAAAAAATAGAGGCAGCAGGGTGAAAGAGGGTAAGCGAGGTGAAGGAGAAGGAGGATGATAACTGGTGTAGACCTCTTCTAAGAAAGAAACCAAGGACCGAGCTTACTTCCACTCTTTCAAAATCAACAACATGTAGCAGAGTTAACAGGTATAGATGTGGAGCTGAAGTACGTGATGCTTGGGGAGTATTGGGATGATGTCACAGTGGACAAGGTCGTCAAGTTACTTCGCGAATATCAAGATTTGTTCCTGACCAAAATCATGGAGTTAAAGGGGATCCTTGGTGACTTAGGGATGATGAAGATTAATCTGAAAGAAGATAGGAAGATAGTTAAGCAGCGCGGTTACCATTTGAATCCGAAGTATAAGGAAAAGGTTCATGAAGAGTTGGACAAAATTCTTGCAGCAGGAATTATTGAACGAGTGGAAGAATTCGACTGGGTGAGTCTTATGGTAGTGCAGGAGAAAAAAAAAGGGTGAAATTCAAATTTGTGTGGACCTCAGGAAGATTAATGACGCTTGTGTTCATGATCCATTTCTGAAACTGTTTACAGATGAAGTATTGGAGAATGTTGGTGGACAGGAAGCTTACACATTCACAGATGGGTTCTCAGGGTACCACAAGATCAAGATTGCACCGGAAGATAGGAAGAAGACAACCTTTGCAACCGAATGGGGTTGTTTTTAGTGCACTGTTATGCCCTTTGGACTAAAGAACGTGCCAGCGATATTAAAGTGCATAGTGGTGGCCACGTTCAAGGAATTCATCCACAAGTTTTTAGAGGTCTATTTCGATGATTGGACTGTAGGTGGGTTAGTTAAAAACCATGTTGCGAGCTTAGGGTTGATGCTGGATACTTACCGACGACACCAGATTATGCTGAATCTTAAGAAGTGCACATTCCTCATCCCCTTTGGAAATTTTCTCGGCCATGTGTTCTGCAAACAAGGCCTGATAGTGGACCTTGCGAATATTACTATCACATTTAATTTGGAAGCACCATGAAGTGTCAAACAATTACGCGCCACATTGGGACACACTGGCTACTATCAAAAGTTTATTAAGAGCTATGCACAAATCATGACAACAATGGAACAGTTTTTGAAAAAGGATGCAACGTATTGTTGGAATGATGATTGTAAGAAAATTCTGGAGGTTCTCAAGGAAAAAAAGGCATCTGCTCCCATTTTTCTCTTCCCAAAATGGGACATCGTATTTCATGTACATGTTGATACGTCGTGTATTGTGTTGGGCACTATAATCACGCAGGAATGTGTGAAAGGCATCGATCACCCGATCATGTTCTCAAGTCGGTGGTTGTCCAAAGCCAAGAAGAACTACTCGACTACTAAGTGCGAGGATTGGCGATGGTATATGCTCTCTAGACATACTGCCACTATCTACTTGGTGGGAACTTCAAGATGTATACCAATCATTCCATGTTGAAATACCTAGTGAACAAACCTGTGTTGTGGGGGGCATATATGCAAATGGCTATTAATATTTCAAGAATATGACTTCGAGGTCATCGTAAAGCTGGGATGCCTAAATGTAGGACCAAATCACCTATCACGAATTGAGAACGGTGAGGAGCCAACAAATTTGGAGGAAGGACTACCTGATGCACAAGTCTATGCAGTGCACATTGCAGACGGCCACTTTGAAGATATAATCCAATTATTAACCACAAGGATTGTGCTACAGGAATATTCAATCCAATAGAAGAAAGAATTGGTGGTACGCGCAACAAATTTTTCTGTTATCACGGGGCACCTCTACAAAATGGGAAACGACCAGATATTACAAAGATATGTACCTAAATTTGAACAAGGACAAATCCTCACAAAAAAACATGGGGGGGGGGGGGGGGGTTCAGGAGGACACTATGCGTGACGGGCAATGACACAGAATATTCTTCACACTGGACTATGGTGGCCAACTCTACATCAAGATTCGAAAGCATACTGTCAGGCCTGCGACATATGTCAATGGACTGGGAAACCATCACAAAGGGATGAGATGCCACTCAATCCACAGATGATGTTGTAGCCATTCAAAAAATGGGCTATAGACTTTGTGGGGCCCATTAAAACTCAAGGGAAGACAGGTGCATGCTACATTATTACCGCGACAGAGTACCTGACTCGATGGGCGGAAGCACATCCTGTTAAGGACTGTATGACTGCTACAACTACGAAATTTTTGTTCGACAAAATGTTGACATGGTTTGGGTGCCCGAAATTTTTAATGAGTGACCGCGGAATGCACTTCCTAAATGAAACTATCAATGCACCCACTGAGGAGTTCCAGGTGTATCATCAGCAAAGTACGCCATACCATCCGCAGGCTAATGGGACAGTAGAAGCATTCAACAAGATTTTGGAGACTACGCTGAACAAAATGTGTAAATCACAATGAAATGACTCGGACTTGCACATACCTACTGTATTATGGGCATACAGAACTACATGCAAGAAGTTGATGGGTTAGCCACGTTTTAGGTTAGTATATGGTATAGAAGCAATGATGCCAATGGAATACATTATACCCAGTTTGTGGATAACAGTGATGACATGCATGATAGACCGTGCAGCCTTGAAAGAGAGGCTTGTGCAATTGGAAGAACTTGAGGAAGAACGGTTTCTGGTGGGATTCCATTAGTAGGTACAAAAACAAGGTGAGAAAGCTTGGCACGATCGCCATATCAAGTTGTGCACATTCAAGGTAGATGATTTAGTGTTGCTGTATGACAGCAAGTTCAAAAAATTTCTTGGAAAATTTAGAATGCATTAGTTGGTACCATATGTGGTAAAAGATGTCACAAACGGAGGCGCGTTCTAGCTAGCCAAACTTAACGGGGAGCCCTTCCCAAGAAGAGTAAATAGCAGTCGCCTAAAGCCCTACACCCGGGGGGGTTGTTCGACTAATAGACCGAAGCATAGTCTCAGCGCTCCAAGTAGTTGAAAGAAGGTGCAGGACTATAAACGATTCTGCAAGAGAGCTACACAGAAAGAGGGTTCCACGTAGGGCTCGTATGTCACAGGGATTGTGGTCATGAATAAGGCGCTGCGCTGCTGCATGGATAGGCTGAAAAGTGACCATTGATGTCACTGTTCATGATAGGATGTTAGAGTTACGGTGAAGAGGAGTGGGAAGCAATCAATTAAGACACGGAGTCATAACTATATTTGAAACGATCTGCCACCAATATAGCATTAATGAGCCAAAAAAGGGGGGAATGGTTGAATTTGAATTTCAACAGGCCTATAAATCATAGCTAGTCATCCACTGAACAAACCATGGCATCTTGAGAGTTAATTTATTGTGCTATCCAATAGGTATGGACCCGTCGAACTTCGACACTTTGAGAGTAAGCCCAATGGTTGCAACATTACCAAAAGAGACGTAGGACCTTTGGGACAACATAATATCGATAGCCAAGGCCGCCATGCTGAGCCCAACACCAACGGTGGGAGATGTACCAAGAATTCCTAGACAGGTAGTAGGATCGGTCTAGATGTCACTATGAAACCCGCGGTCTGGTAAGTGATCTATGAAAGATAAGGGCAAGATGGTGAATCTTGGGACAAAAGGCATAATTTTGTTGAAAAGTGTGCCCCTAGGCCATGTGCCCACGGCGAAACTTGAAGATTGGGACCTCGCGAACAACAACAAATCTCTTGCAAAAATACAACACAAGCTTCAACAGACATTGAGTATACTGGACCACAGATTGCAAGCTTGCTGCTCTTGCACAAAAAGTTCATGCATTTGACATCTTAGCTAGAGCTAAAATCCTATGAAGGGTGACTTTTTGTTAACCTAGTAGAGTAGAACGAGCATCAACAGTTAAGCGAATTAGTAGGGGCAATGGAGGAGGAGCTTAAAGAAGTGTTTCAGGAGGAAAGGATGGAGCAACAGATTGTAGTGTGTCACTCATAGGGACGGTGGACCAAGAAGCCTTGGTAGCGCACCTCGCCACACTGACGAGTGACTCGGGATGAGTCACAATGATTGTGTTGGGGGCCTGTTGGGTAGCGGATCCCGCGCATAACGGTTTTGAGGCTTAAAGCCAAGTTTTGGGTCAATGTAATGTAAAACCCCTGTAAAATGTGGGCACAGAGCGTGAGAGTCTAGGGTAGTCCACCCTAAAATATTGTAGTTTAATATAAAATGTGTCGGCCTACCCATGGTCCACAGACAATGGGAATGTATAAATAGAGCGAGGCTCTAAATGTAGAAGGCAATTTTTAGATCTGATCTTAAGTGATATGGGTTTTTTAATACTATATTTGCTCTGAGTCTGCAAATCCGAGTCTGGGGTCGTAGTAGATAGAGGCTCCACAGCCATGTACATGGAGGCCTAGTAGAGTCTGCAGCTATGTGTGCAGACCCTTGCAACTGAGTGTGTAGGGTAGGAAGTGGACTGTAATTGGAACGAAATATTAATAGAAGATAAGTTGGTTTTGAAATATTGTGCATCTATATGATTATGCTTCTATTATATGTTTATGCATCTTTTACAGTTTATGGTTGCATGCATGTCTGTTTTTGTTGAATAGTAACTGAAAGTATCGAGCCCACTTAATTTAATTCACGATATATAATGATAATAAGCACAGTAAAGGGTAAATAACATGTGCGCTCATCATCCAAGCCATGTGACAGTAGTTGCGCTAAATAGACAACTGCGCAGAAGTAGTGCGGCATGTAGGATTAGTTCACAAACTTTCCAAATCTCATCAAGACATCCCTAGGGTGCGGAAACCTGGTTCCAGCACTCTCCAATACTACCTCGGGTGGGACCTCAGTCCATGCTCTACAGACTATTGTCGAAAGGGCTAGTATTTTTAGGATTTGTTTGGCTAAAACACTTTTGAACCTGGGTCAGGCCCCAACAAGCCAACAATAACTAATGGCGAAAATTCATTACAATAAAGCTTAGAGTTCAAAATGGAAGGAAGGAGACAAACCCAAGAAACAAAATGTTGAATTTTCATTTCTGATGATAATGTCCCTGAGGCAGACATACCCATTCTTGGTCATAAAAAGAAACTGAACATGGCTGCCAAAACATACACTGTCGATCAATGAAATGAAATGCTAAGACTTGGCCACAGATAATATGTAGTGGATCTATGTGACTTATCAAATAGATCATAGCCACTAACAAATATAATGTGGATTTATGTCACGATATACATCAGTAGGACTATGGACACATAACAAATAGGAGGTGTGCCAGAAAAGTCCACAAAGTACATAATGATACATGACTATAATGCAGCCTAGGAAGGGTGCCATATAATAGTGAGATTTCCCTAACCTAGGGTTTTTGACATAACCCTGATGGTACGAATCTATGACATGCAAATAGATGAGCTAATGTCGAGCATGGTGGAAACCATCTTATTATTGGTTAATGAGGTGGACCATTAATAAATAGGAGGGGACCCACCAATGATGAAAATGGACCCCAAGGTACCTAGTATAGTCCACTAAGTTTGAATATATGAGTTGACATCAAACATCAATGAACTTTATTGATCAAGAGTGAATGACTTAAACCCACTATAGATCAAGAGGAAACTTGCCACTATGACCTGCAAGCTCCAAGTTACTACTAGTTCCTAGATCAAGCTCCTGGATAATGAGTTGAAGTTGATAGGAGAGGATTCATTGAAGGAGGACCTTGATGTATCCTCCAAAAATCAACATGGAACAAACCAAGATGATGTAGTGAATGGATGAAGTCATGAGGTGATGAAGTACAATTGACATAGGGATGGATGACTCAAAAAGGTCAACAAGAAATTGTAAATGGCCAACTGATGAGCCTCATCATTGAGTAATTATATGGGCCATAATTGTCCTTAATTCACCTCGCAGCTTAGTCAAACTAACTATTCTCACAACTTATTGCATACTTTTGATTATATTTTGTTTATGAGATGAGTTAGAGTTGGATATTTTGCTTTATGGTCTAATGTGCATGAAATGCAGGAATAAAGGATAACAGTAAGAAACTATGTCAAAGACCTTGGTCAAAACTCAAATGGGACAAGGGAGAGTAATTATAGGAGGTCAACCCTTCTCATTTACTACCCCTCCATTCGACATTCCTCCATCAACTCATAGTGCAAATATCCATCACCTTGAAGACTAGAAGATAGCCAAGCAAGTGAAAGTGACAGAAACTAGTTTATTAGATGTATAAATAGAGAGGCTTAGGACCTCAATAGGATTTAGACTTCCATTGTAAAAATATTCTTTATTTCTAAGCTAAAGACTTGTGATAGTTTTTGATGTAATCAATGGTTTTTTATAATAAATATGAGTTTTGTTTTAAGCCAGCTCTGAGTTAACTCCGAGGGCTAAAGCTCTTGGGTTATGGCCCAAATCGAGTAGCCAAAGATACTCTTTATTGTATTGTTATGCTAGCATAGATTCCTATTTTCTATTCATTTTCTTAAATAGATTCATGATTTTTCATTGTTTATTTTCTTAGGTAGCTTTCTGGTTTTGTTTATTTACTTAAGTAGCTACCTGTTTTTGTTCATTTGCTTAAGTAGGATTCATGCTTTTTTTCTTCAGTTGTAGTAGCTTCATTTTCTTCAGTTTACTTCCATTTACTCCTTCTTTCAGTTCATAGGTTATCTAGAAGAAAAATATCACCATAAGGTTGTGCGCAGGCATCTTGACCTCATCTCCTTCCTTTGGGACAATGAATTGAGGAAGAGACCCTTCAACAACCCCAAAGACATAGTTTTTTGTTTCTCACATGAGCTATGGAGTTTGTCGTTGATGCATTTATTCATTCACCCTCATTATGTTTTTCTGTCATTTTCATTTAAAAACCTCCTTCAGCATGTCCTTCATGCATTGCTTCCTCGCCGTTTGATCCACAACAAACCTTCACAATCACTGTCTGATTCATTATTTTCTCCAACTGCTACCTCGCGTGGAGTCCACCACTTGCTTTATGAGCTTTAATCTCCACTATCAATCTGTCTCTTGATCTGATGGCTATCACATCACCCGATCACTTTATGCACTTTAAACCCCCACCGTCGATCTACCTCGCCTGATATGACAGCTATCGCGTCACCCGATCGCCAACTAGCTTGACCGATCTCCACCATTGATCAACCCCACCTATTCCAACGACTACCATACAATCTCGCACAGATTATTGCATGACCATTATATACCCAAGAGAATGTGATAAAAGTGGTTTTCTCGTGCTACGTGTCATGCAGTAAGGCTAATCACGTGAAATTTCAGAATTCCGGTTACGGCCTTGAGGGTGCACGAGAAACTACTTATTGCCTTAGAAACCTGCTCCATCATTTCCACACTTTTATTTTTTCCCACGATACGATCTCCACCATTCATCTCCTGTTAACCTTGTTTGTCCATCCATTGACTTAATCTCTACGATTAGATCTCGACCATTCATCTGCTTTGTCACCTTGTTCATCCATCCATTCACTTCATTCCTCGTGATACGATATTTTCTATTCATTGTGTTCATTAACCTCGTTCATCCATTTATTCACTTAAACCTCGCAATAAGATCTCCACCATCCATATTCTGTTCATTGATCAATCCAATAGTCCTTATGTGCTACTACGTCCTTACATCCTCCTTCCTTTGATTTCAACCTTCGATTGCTTTTCTGCTTGAAAAAAGAGTTAGCTTAGCTTCTTTGCTTTCACCTTAGTATAATTTGATGCTCTTTACTTCTGCAACTTAGATAACAACCTTAGGTTAAGTGATTGTTTTAGAAATTCTTATTAGCATAACTATATGACTGGTTAGTTAGGTTATGGTGTGAGTGAGCATTACATGTTGTTTTGTTCATTACTCCAGTAGAGTAGCTCCCTCTTAGAATAGATTTTCTCTTCTTCCATCAAAGAATTAAGCTTCTTCTAACCCTATAGAAGTTTGGCTTGGAACCCATATGGTCTCTTTTCAGATAAACAATGACAACAGGCAAGACCCTCACTCCTACTTGTGCATATAACACTGTCACCACCAAGTTTGTATGAACCCCGAGTTGATAAGTAAAGCTAGTAGCCCTAGGAGTTGCAACATTTTTTTTGCAATACCTAGGCTCATCAATTTTTGGCGCCATTGTCGAGGAGGTGTGTAAGTAGAATTCAATTACTACTTTCTTCTATTTTCTAGTCTCAAACTTTCTTTTCTTCTATTTCTAGTCTTCAATTTTCTTCCATTAGTTTATTTCTGCAAAAGTAATCTAGTAGCTTCCTTTCTTTCATTTGTCATTATATGCTTTCCTTTCCATTCTGCGAGTACTTTCTAGCTTTAAAGAAAATCTTACAAAAACCAACCCAAAAACATTTCCTTTCATGCCTCATAGGAATAGGGACAATTTAGGGAAATTCTTGTCAAATACCCCCACTGCATCCAACAGTCAACCTTCTTTATTCTTCAGTGACTGTGAAGTGGAAGAATCTTTAGGTGAGGAACCTTACATATTTGAAGAACCTACAGGGGAAGAAGAAGAGGACGAACCCATTCCTACTAAACCAATGGCTGAAAACCAACATGATAGAGGAAATAGAGAGAGAATTGAGAGTGCCTTCCCCATCAGGGTGACCAATGGGGACACTAAGATGAAGAATATAATCCCCTTTGCTCTACCTCATTTCCATGGCCTGGCCACAGAGGACCCTGACACTTTCCTATTTGAATTTTTTGTTATATGTCTAACCTATGACTATACAGATGACAAGAAAAAGTTAAAATTGTTTCCATCTACCCTTAGGGATGCAACATTATGCTCGTTCGTGGGTTTACCTGGAGATAGCATCACAACTTGGGCTCAGATGCAACAGAATTTCAACAACAAATATAGGGACTATTATAGGTCAAAGGACACTAAAGAAGAGATTTTCAGGATGACCATAGGCTAGGATGAATCCTTAGAAAACTACGAAGAAAGATTCCAGCTCAGTTACAAAAGTGCCAGGTGCACACTTGACCTTGAGTCACTAAAGCTGGTCCTGCTTAGAGGAGTAAGGGAGGATCTTCTGGATACCTTTCATATGATAGCAGGAGGAGATGTCTACCTATTACCCTATGAGGATATTAAGACTATCTTTAGAAACCATTCTAGGGCATCCAGGAAAAAGGGTAGGGGTAGTCAACTTATGGCCAGTACATCATCCCCTAACTTATCCATCAAGGGTGAAATTGGAAATATGCTGGAATATTTCAAAAGTGATATGTTGCAAACCCTTGCCTTGCAATTAGACACCATGAACATCAAAAGGAAGCAAGTGGAAGCAGAGAGAGCCTCGGCCATCTTTTTCCCTAGATGCACCAAGAGGAATCCTAGGAATGAATGTCCATTGAACTGTATTGAGATTTGCTCAGTCTGTGAAGAAAACCAGTCCACAGACAAGTGCCCTTATTTACCTACACCCAAAGCTGTATATCAAGGAGCTGAAGGTTTCACTAAGTAGCTTCTCTACATTGACCAAAGGAGACCTCTTGGGCCGAGATGATACCAACAGTGTATGCAAGGGTCATCCCATGCATATTACAACCCCAAACAAACCACAACTATACATTCTTGGGGACCCCCTACTCATCCTTCCTAGTCTACACCCGCTCCTTGGTCCTATGCATCTCAGTATCATTCCCAACCAGCCAACCAGTCATTTCAATCTTATGTTCAGCCACAAAATCAGTGGAATACCCCACCCTAGTGGTGGAGGCCCCAATTCAACAATGTTTTGACCCTATTGCCTCCACCACCTACCCAAACAAAACTCCCACACTCTGCTCCACCTAAGCAACCCCAGATGCCTTCCTAGCCAAAATATGAACCCAAACAATAGGCAAGCTCAACAAGTATGTAGTGGAGAGACATCATACCCAGCTTATGTTGTAGAAATCTAGGAGATCAACCTAATATTGGGAGAATTCTCCCAGACAACCAACCTCCCTCTCCACATAGGGAGGTTGAGAAAGAAAGAGAGGAAAACAACCTTAAAGTAAATCAACCCTTTCTTGAGAGACTAACCCAACCACTCTAGCCTACCCCAGAAGAAACTAAACTTCTGGGAGAATTGAAAAATCTATGTGTAAAGATCCCCCTTCTCCAGGAAATCAAAGATGTTCCCATTTACATTAAGCTGATTAAGGAAAAGTGCTTCAAGCATCCAGGAAGAAGAAAAAGGGATGCCCCCACCATTAATGTCATTGGGTAGTTTTTTGACTTAATGCTGGGGTAGGTAATATGTCCAAAATATTTCGACCCTGGAAGCCCTGTAGTAGATGTGCACATCAATGGCACCATTCTCCCACACACTTTGGTTGATTTTGGCGCTGCCATTAATGTGATGACCAAGGACACCATGCTCAAGCTCAACCTCCAAGGGTCTTTGAGGAACACCAAAACAGTTCTGCAACTTGCAGACCATTCCACAGTCACCCCTGAGGGAATTGTGGAGGATGTGATGGTCTCCATTGATTCCTGGGAGTACCTTGCAGATTTCCTAGTTCTCTAGCCTAAGGCTAAGCTTACTGGTTACCCTCTCATCCTTGGAAGGCCATGGTTGGCCACAACTGATGCTTACATTAGTTGTATATTTGGGCATAAGACCATCAAGAATGGGCATATGTCCAAATAATTAGTCATATACCATCCTGCTCAACCTACCCTAGAGCATGATTTAACTTTATGGTTAGAGGAGGAGGAAGAAGATGAAGTTTATTCTACCTAACTTTATGCTTTGGAAGCAATCATAGGAGGAGGACAACAAGATGAGGATGACTTAGTTGAACACCTGCTCCAAAGTCCAACTCCTAGTTCACCACCATTAGAAGAAGAAGTAAGGGAAACCTAGAGCAATCATCCAATTGACTTATGCTTGGCCAATTCAAACCCACTCCATGTCAAAACCATAGAATTTGGCCCAGAGAAAACTTTGAACATTAATCCATCTCTTTCTACTTTAGAAGAGGAAAAGCTATGCAAAATGTTGAGAGAAAACCTAGAAGCCTTCGCTTGAAGTTACAAGGAAATGAAGTGATTACACCGCTCAGTGTGTGCTCACCACATATACATCAAAGAAAGTTGCAAGCCAGTCAGGAAACCACAAAGGAGGATGAATCTAGCTCTTAAATACATAGTCAAATAAGAACTGTAAAAAATGCTAGATGCAAGATTCATTTACCTTATCTTAGACAGTGAGTGGGTCTCTCCTTTAGTTTTAGTTCCCAAGAAAAATGGTAAGTGGAGGATTTGTGTTGATTATAGGGAGTTTAACAAAGCCATAAAGAAGGATCATTTTCCCCTACCCTTCATTGACCAAGTGCTAGATGGCATGGCAGGGAAGAAGTTCTTTTATTTTCTAGATGGATTCAGTGGGTACAGCCAAATCCAAATCTGTCCAGAAGACCAAGCTAAGAACACATTCACCTATCCTTAGGGTACTTTTGCCCATAGGGTCCTTCCTTTTGGCCTATGCAATTCTCCTGCCACTCTCTAGAGAGTAGTCTTAAGTATTTTTGCTGAATTAGTACATGATGCTGTGGAAATCTATATGGATGATTTTACACCTTATGGTTGTGATTTCCAAGAAACCCTAACTAATCTAGGAAAAGTATTACACAAATGCATTGAAATGAATCCGTGTCTCAGTCCAGAAAAATGTGAATTCTTAATGACTGAAGGGACTATTCTAGGTCCTTCAATATCTCAGCAAGGACTGCAGGTGGACCCAAACAAAATAGCAATCATCCAAAGGGTCCCACCTCCACAAAATTAGAGAGATATTAGGAGTTTCTTAGGGTTAGTTGGATACTACCGAAGGTTCATAAATGACTTCAACAAGTTGGCCTCTCCTTTGTTTGGGTTGTTGGCCAAAGATTTTGAGTTTATATGGTCAAAGAGCTATCAAGAGGCCTTAGACAGTCTAAAGGGTAAATAAACCATTGCACCAAGCTTAGAGGCCCAAACTGGGCCATCCCTTTTCATATTCATGCTGATGCCTCACACAAAACCTTAGGAGCATCCTTAGGTTAGGAAGAAGAGAAATTGCCCTATGACATCTATTTTATTAGTAAGAACCTATCAAAGGTTGAGCTAAACTATATGGTGACTGAAAAGGAACTCCTCACTATTATGCATTCATTAAACAAATTTAGGCACTACACTACAGGATATCAAATATTTGTGCATACTGATCATGCTGCAATCAAATATTTAATGAACACACTAGATGTGAATGTTAAAATTACAATATGGTTGCTTTTATTACAGTAGTTTGATCTAACTATTATTGATAATCCTCATATGGAAAATGTTGTTGCTAACTTTCTATCTAGGATGAATCTACCTGTAGGTGAAGAAGGAATTGTGGATGACCAGTTTCTAGATGAGCATTTGTTTTCTATTTCAGTTCTCTCCCCATGGTTTGCTGATATAGTAAACTATTTGGTATTATCACAGTTCCAACCAAACTTGCCCTCCAAACAAAAGAGCAAGATAGTCAGGAAGAGTGCCCCCTTCACCTGGATTGGGGGAAATCTTTTCAAACTTGGCCCAGATCAAATCTTGAGAAGGTGTGTAAGGGAAGAGGAAGTCTTTGACATCCTATATATGGAACACTTTGAGCAATTGGCCCTTAAGTCTTTCCCCTTTACCCCTGAAGAATGGAAATGCTATGTAGATGATATTTTTGCTAAATGGTGCCATGGTTTGGACAAACTTAAAGAATTTTTATCTCATATAAATAGCCTCTCTAAACACATAAAATTCACCATTGAAATTGAAAAAGACAACCAGCTCCCTTTCTTAGATGTCCTCCTCACCAAGGTAAATGGCAAGCTAAGCCACCAGGTCTTCAGAAAGTAGACACACACTGACAGATATCTACATTCAAACTCTCACCACCATTCGAAGAAAAAAGTTGGTGTCATCAAAACCCTAGCCACCAGAGCCTCTAGGATCTCTGACCCTGAACATTTAGAGGAAGAACTTAACCACCTCCATGAGGTTTTTGTAAACAATGGCTATCAAAAACACATTATCCAAAAAATAATTAAAAATTCCATAACCAATAAACAAAAAAGAAAATCTCTGGATAACCCTAGAATCTCCTTACCCTATATTAAAGGAACCACAGATAAAATTGCCAAAGTTCTCGCCAAGCATAATATTATGGTTGCATTCACGCCCCCTAACACCCCAAAAAACATGCTTGAGTCTGCAAAGGACTTAATAGACCCAAAAAATTACAAAGGAGTATACTTGATTCCCTCTTCTTGCGGTAAAGTTTATATAGGTGAAACAGGGAGATCCTTTGGAATAAGATTCCAAGAACACATTAATGATATTACAAGAAATAAGTTGGAAAAATCAGGTCTAGCAGAGCATGCATGTTTCTCCTCACACTATATTTGCATGGAACAAGCTAATTTAGTCCACAAAGAAGACCATTATTTAAAGAGAAAGGTGAAAGAGGCAATTGAAATTGAGAAATCCTCCAATAACTTGAATAGGGATGACGGTCTTAAATTGAGTAGCACCTGGAAACCCTTATTAAATAAAATGAAAAAACAGTAAATTAAATACTCCCTCATAATAACATTTGATATGTCAAAAAAAATTACTACAATTCACACTAATTCATATAAAAGA
>APFE030478822.1:109475-137488 GCA_000404065.3 Pinus taeda
AGGCTGACATTACAAGCAAATATGATATCAATTATCTTTCGATACTTCTATTTATTACTCCATAATTTTCATGTCTCTCTTCTCAAAATTATAGATCTCATTGCCCTGATGATGGACTCACCTAGCTAGTCCGAAATGTTGGTTTCATAAATTGTTCACGGGTTTTTCCACTAAGCATAAAAATCCTTCTAACCTGTCATGATGGGCCTTGTGGAGGTCACTTTGCAGCAAAGAGGACAACATTCAAAGTGTTGCAAGTAGGCTATTATTGGCCTACTCTTCATCAGGATGTGAGAAAGTACATTAGTCAGTGTGATCGGTGCCAAAGGATGGGAAAGCCTACTCCAAGAGATGAAATTCCCCTAAAACCTCAAGTGACTTTCAAGCCATTTGACAAGTGGGGCAAGGACTTCAATGGGCCTATCAACCCTCCTTCAAAGAAAAAACAACACATCATTGTGTGCACTGATTATTTGACTAAGTGTTCTAAAACCAAGGCAATTAAGGCGGCAATAGAAGAGAAGGTGGATGAGTTCCTAAGGGGGAATGTATTCTACAAATTTGGGTACCCTAGAAAGCTAGTCACAGACCAAGACAATTAGTTTACCTCTAGCATGATTGAAGAACTACTCAACCATCACAAAATCAAGCATAGGACCTCTACTCCTTATCATCCACAAGCTAATGGGAAAGTGGAGGTGACCAACAGGGCACTAGAGAACATCTTAACCAAGGTAGTGAGAAACAACAGGAAGGATTGGGCAGAGAGATTAGTTGAGGCCACCTAGGCGTATAATACAACATAAAAGACCACTACTGGATTTACACCCTATGAGCTGGTCTATGGGAAAAATACTTTGTTGTCCATTGAGTTTGAATATAACACATTGAGGATGGCAACCCAACTAGATTTGGATCTCAGTCATGCATAAAAAGAAATATTGTTACATTTGAATGGCTTGGATGAATTCAGAATGCAAGCCCTCCTACATACAGAGATAGTTCAGCTTCAGAGGAAGATCTGGCATGACAAACGCATTAAAGAGAAGCAATTTCAAGAGGGAGACTAGACATTGTTATATGACTCTAGGTATAAAGACCTCAAGGGCAAGATAAGGACAAGATGGGTTGGACCTTATATGGTGGAAAGATGCCATGACAATGGTTCAGTGCAAATCAGAACTATAGATGAAGAAGCCATTCCATTGCTAGTTAATGGACACCGATTGAAAATGTACAAAGGCCTTTATCAATACAAGAATTCATTGAAAATATCAATAAGACAATGATGATGGTGGACCAACTTCTAGCTCCTCCCTCATTAGGTCAGTGAAAAGGGAAAAAAGAATAAGGATTCAGGTGAAAACCTCCATGAGGCGCCTGAGTCCCATCTTTAGGTTGAAAACCTCGTGAGGCGGCCCAAGGATGAGAAAAATGAAAAGGATAAGAATATCCCTAGGTGAAAACCTTCCTTGAGGCGGCCAGGGTAGATATCCAGGGTGGAAGGCTCTCTGAGGCAGCTTAGGTGTTTTACAAAAAAATAAAAAATATATAATAATAAAAGTAAAAAAACATAATTCTTATTTGTAGGTGGGTGAGAAAGACAATAAAAGAGCAAAGAAAAGATCCAAAGGGAACCCTGCCTCACATATATTCATCTCCTCCACTCCTTACCATGCATCCCTCCATCAATTCCGTTGTTTTTCACTTCATTTCTTCAATTCATGTGAAGACTATGTTTTCTACATGATCCCCTGAATCGTAGATCAGTTAGGTCCCCAATGTTCATACTAGACATGATCTAACCAATCACCTCAACCATTACCATCATCCCTACATCCACACACACTCCTACTCCCTCTGTCCATTCATTATAGCATCCTCACAACACCAGCCAGCAACATGATCAAGAAATTCCAAGGGAGACACCAAACATTTCCAAGTGGTAATCTTGGAGCTCCATAGTAGTAGCAGCAACATCAGATCTAGGAGCTCCACAGTAGCAGCATCAACATCAGATTTCCAGTCATAGACACCTCCAAAAGCCAAGAAACTATAATCAAATAATAGAGGAGGAAGAAGAATGAACATGCAACAAATAGACAATGCAACACCTTTGATCTTTGAAAACTGTAGCATGGCATCAAGACCACGGATAAGTATCCCAATCATTCACTCATATGCATCATTTGATCAAAAGTTATAAAGGTTAAGAGGTAGTTGGTTTATAAGTGAAAAGGTGGCAAAAAGGAGATTCTTTAATAAGTCAAAAGAGAATGCAAGAGTCCATACATACAGTGTTGTTTATGGAAACCATTTGAGAATGCTTGAAGAATAAGATTTGGGGTAGAAACACTAGTTCACCAAAGACTCAACATACCCTATTTCTTGATGTAATCAATCATAGACTCTAGCAAAAAAATAAAGGAAGGGAATTCCCAACAGTTGGCTCACCATGGGTTGATTAGTATCCTCATTAAGGATGCCCTCCAAAACCTTGGGATCCTTATAAAATGGTTAGTCTTCAAAGACTTACCAGCAGAGGATGACATCAAAACCCTCATCTATGATATTAGTCCTTCTGTCACTGACAAGGAGGCAAAAAAGAAGAAGATACAGAGCAAGATGGGGATGAGTTGGATGACGAAGAGACTGATACAGAGGAACATGATGAAAGAGAACACAAGGAGGATGATGCTGAAACAAAGGAGGAAACAAATGAAGAAACTAATGGAGATGCGAAAGAACAACAAAAGGAAGAAGATAATAAGAATAGAGAGGATAGCTACAGGAAAAGAAAGACCAACTAGCATATGTGGCCAGCCTCTCCTTGGAGGTTATCCAGTGTAGGTGCCAGCTAAATCCTATGGTCTTTACCTCAGAGAACAATGGCTACAATTTCATATTAAAACACTAGCACAAAGGGGCACCATGCCATTTCAGGACTGCAGACAGTTTATTGATCTTTGTGATCAAAGTGCACTAGAAGATAATGCCAAAATGATTGACTTTTACTTGCACAACATGGCCCTCACAGACATGAATATTTGGGATCCTAATCTATAGCTAGGAGATCTATGATTAATGGCTTTGGCATCATGGATGAACCATGAGGAGTCAAGGGCTATAGAGATGAAAAGAATATTGGCCAGAGAGCAAAATTAACCTCTTTTCATCAGAGCTGAACAATCAAATCCCATGGCCCTAATCAACACCCATAATCTAATTGCAAATAATCCTCAACTAGCACTTAAATATCTTTCTGCCCAAGAGCAAGAAATTTCACATTTGAGGATAGGTTTAGGCTGCTAAGAGATGATAATATACATGCCTGCTAAAGGAGATGAACACTGCCACAAAGCTTGAAGATCAGAGAATATCACTCCCCTCAAAGGTTGAGAGAGGCACTCGACAAGACACCTATGTATAAGAAATCAATGCAAAGGTTGAAGGTCAATTGGATAAGCATAAAAACTCAGTCCACCACTACTCCCAGGGATGCTAGAAAGGAGAAAATAAGAAGAGGAACAGAGGTAGTGGGAAGAAGTAGAAAGGAAAGCAGGCTTCTATAAGCAAGAAGAAGAGACCATAGCAGAAGCATGGGACGTCAGAGAGGCTACTAGAGCCATGAAGGACATGGAAATTGACTAAGTTGCTCAGAGGATGAGAAACACTTACAGTAGGGGTGGATGATGAGCCTCATCATTGAGTAATTATATGGGCCTGAATTGGCCTTAATTCACCTCCTAGCTTAGTCAAACCAACTATTTTCACAACCTATTGCATACTTTTGATTATATTTTGTTTATGAGATGTGTTAGAGTCAGATATTTTTCTTTGTGGTCTAATGTGCATGAAATGCAGGAATAAAGGATTAATGTAAGGAAATATGTCAGAGACCTTGGTCAAAACTCAAATGGGACAAGGGAGAGTAATTATAGGAGGTAAGCCCTCCTCATTTACTACCCCTACATTCGAATATTCCTCCATCAGCTCGGAGTAGAAACATCCATCACCTTGAAGCCTAGAAGACAACTGAGCAAGTGAAAGTGACTGAAACCAGTTTATCAGATGTGTAAATAGAGAGGCTTAGGACCTCAGTAGGATTTAGACTTCCATTGTAAAACTCTTCTTTATTTATGAGCTGAAGACTTGTGACATTTTTTGATGTAATCCATGGTTTTTTATAATAAAGATGAGTTATGTTTTAAGCTAGCTCTGAGTTAACTTCGAGGGCTGAAGCTCTTGAGTTAGGCCTGACCCGAGTAGCCAAAGCTCCTCTTTATTGTACTATTATGCTAGCATAGGTTTGTGTTTTCTGTTCATTTTCTTAGATAGATTGTTTATTTGCTTAAGTAGCTTTCTGGTTCTATTTATTTGCTTAAGTAGCTTCCTGGTTTTGTTCATTTGCTTAAGTAGGATTCATGGTTTTTCTGTTCAGTTGCTTCAGTAGCTGCATTTTCTTTAGTTTACTTCCATTTATGCCTTCTTTCAGTTCACAGGTTAGCTTGGGGAAAAAGATCACCATAAGGTTGTGTGCAGGAGTCTCAGCCTCAACTCCTCCCTCTGGGACCACGAATTGAGGAAGAGACCCTTCAACAACCCCAAAAACACATGTTTCTCATTCTCACATGAGCTATGGAGTTTGTCGCTGATGCATTTACTCGTTCACCCTCACTGTGTTTTTCTGTCATTTTTATTTAAAAACCTCCTTTAGCATGTCCTTCATGCATTGCTTCCTGGTCGTCCAATCCACAAAAAACCTTCACAATCACAATCTGATTCATTATTTTCTCCAACTGTTGCCTCGTGTGGAGTCTACCACTTGCCTTATTAGATTTAATCTCCACCATCAATCTGTCTCTTGATCTGACAGCTATCGTGTCACCCGATCACTTTATGTGCTTTAAACTGCCATTGTCGATCTTCCTCGCCTGATCTGATGGCTATTACGTCACCCAATTGCCACCTAGCTTGGTCGATCTCCACCGTTGATCAGCCCCTCCTGATCTAATGGCTATTGTGCAATCTTGCATAGATTATTGCACGACCGTTATCCGCCTAAGAGCGCGCAAGAAGAGTGGTTTTCTTGTGCTACATGTCACACAGTAAGGCTAATTGCGTGAAATTTCAAAATTTCGCTTACGGCCTTGATCGCGCGCGACAAACTACTTATCGGCTTAGAAACCCGCTTCATCATTTCCGCATGTTTCTTTTTCCCGTGATACGATCTCCACCGTCCATCTCTTGACTTAATCCCTGATTAGATCTTGACCATTCATCTCCTGTTAACCTCCTTCGCCCATCCATTGGCTTAATCTTCGTGATTAGATCTTGGCCATTCATCTGCTTTGTCACCTTTTGTCCATCCATTCACTTAATTCCTCATGATACGATCTCCACCATTCATCTTATTCATTAACCCCGTTCATCCATTTATTCACTTAAGCCCCATGATAAGATCTCCACCATCCATCTTTTGTTCGTTGATCGATCTAATGGTCCCTATGCATTATTGCATCCTTATCTCCTTCCATTGATTTCGACCTCCGATTGCTTTTCCACTTGAAAACCGAGTTAGCTTAGTTTCTTTGCTTACACCTTAGTATAATTTGATGCTCTTTACTTCTACAACTTAGATAGCAGCGTTAGGTTAAGTGATTGTTTTAGCAATTTTGCTTAGCATAGATGTTTGATTGGTTAGTTAGATTATGGTGTGAGTTAGCATTACATGTTGTTTTATTTATTACTGCAGTAGAGTAGCTCCCTCTTAGAATATATTTTCTCTTCTTCCATCAAATAATTAAGCTTCTTCTAACCCTATAGAAGTTTAGCTTGGAACCCGTCTCTTACCATATAAATAGTGACAATAGGTAGGACCTTCACTCCTACTTGTGCATATAGCACTGCCGCATCCAAGTTTATGTGAACCCTAGGTTCATAAGTAAAGCTAGTAGCCCTAGGAGTTGCAGCATTCTTGTTGCAATACCTAGGTTCATCACCAACATAGGATGAGACTTCCCTTGAACATATATCAACACAACACAAGACTTACTAGGAAATATGACCAATGAGCACCATGTGATATCATGCAACAACACAAGAGGTGTTGAAGCAAACTCCATATGATTGGAAGGGTAACTATCTGGAGGAGTAGATAGACTCATAAGTATGGTACAATTCCTAGGCAAGCAAAAAGCCAACTGTAAGATAACAATGGAAATAGGTGCCATGTACAAGGGTGACACGACTAACATTTCCATTTTAATGAATAATAGAAATAAAAGTTCCCTTCCTATTTCTCTTTTTAGTCACCTTCATGGTTTGATGAGCACAAAATATAAGACAAGTACGCTCAAGAGGTTCCTTTTTCGTAAATTTAGTCTCCCATTCTCGAAAAAGAGATAAAACCATACAAGGGAGAACCTTCTAGCCATGATAGACTAGAGTATTCATTTTCTGTAACTAGTGTACTTAGTTTGTAAAAGGGTTAAAATTATACTAAATAGATGTCTCTTCAATTACTTTAACGAGCATGAAGGAGACAAGTTCACTCAACAATATTTTCTAAGAAAAACTCTTCTGGATAAAATCAACGCATTTTGAACCTCTACTGAGGTTCATCATGAGGAGAAATATGAATAACAAGATTAACAAATTACATAATTATAGTAGAGATGCAATGGTAAACTCTAAATGGTCATAAAAATCATTAAAAATTATTTGGTCAAAATTACTATAATTATTATTATTTTTGGTCTATTAATAAATGGAAAAACTAACTAAATAGAAATTTCTTTAAAATTAACATTTCAAATTTTTATAAAATAATAATAACAATTTTTCAAGAAAATATAGTTATTTTATTTTTGGTCTAAATACTAAATGAATAAAATATAAATAACAATTCTAATATAATAATTAAAAAAACAAAACAACTATATTATAATTAATTTTATTTTTGGTCAAATAGTGAAATAATAAACTAACTTAGTTAGAATTTTAAGAAAATAAGAAATATAATATAATGACTATATTTATTTAATAAGTATATTAAACCAAAAGAAAAAAAATTATGAAAGGAAGTTATCAATATATATATATATATATATATATATATTATATATATTTTTGAGGAAGAAAATAGAAATAAAAATAATACAAAAATAAAAAAATAAAATAAAAATTAAATAAATAGGTAAAAGAATAAATAAAGGAATAAAGGAATAAAAAAGGAAATCAAGAAATTAAAATAAAAGATCTAAAAGAAAGACAAACATAACAAGAAAATGAAATTGAGAGTTGGAGGGAAAGGAAAGCTCTAGGAATAAAGGGACAGGTTCTAGGAACTATTGATCTTCCATCCATCATCCTTATTTAGTGTATTGGACATTTTCTCGATTTCAATGGCTTCCCTCAATTTACGGTGATGGTAATGATTGATCTTGGTGAGGACCTGGGAAATATCTAAACATATGTGGTGTTTCATCTTATTAGCATGTTAAGCTAAAGGAGAGGAGTGAGTCCTATAATGTCTTAGGTCAGCTGCATGCTCTTGAATCCTTTGATTTATGGAATGACCAGTTTGTCCAATGTAGGGCGTTGCATAGGAACATTGTATCAGATAAACACATTTCATGATTTTAGGCTCCATAGAGTCTATTATGGATCTTGAGCCATGAATGGTTTTTAAGGGTCTAAAGGTGGAAGGAGCCTTGTGCCTCTTAAGAATTTGAGTAATATTTTTTGTAGTCCCTTGGATAGAGGGAAGTTGGACATTAGAGGTCACTTCCAAAGGCTCTTTTCTATTCCTAGGACCTATGCTAGCTTTTGAAAAGGCTTTGATACCCTGGTACCTTTTATATACATTATTATAAAAAACATTAAGGAGATTATTTCTCTCTTTCACTAGATGGATTTCATAAAAAACCCTTAAAGGCTGAGTGGCTAATGTTTTTAGAACACCTAGATTTTGGGTTGGATAGTGATGGGAATTTATATGTAAATATTGTTCAGTGTGAGTTTTATTAAAAAAAACTTTGTGAGAGAAATAACCATAATCTTTCTTCTAGATAAGAACATCAAGCAAGGGAAAGCTACCATCAACTTCAGTCTCCATGGTAAATTTTATGGATCTTGATTGATTTTTTAGATGTTGAAAGAATAGATTCAATTTTTCATGACCATGGGGCCATAGGATGAAGGTGTCATCCAAAGAAAATTTCCACTTCTTAGGTTGAAAGTGTGAAGAAGCTAAAGCTTAAGGTTTATGGATGACACCTTCATCCTATAGCCCCATGGTTGTGAAAAATTGGATCTATTCTTTCAACATCTCAACAATCAATCAAGATCCATAAAATTTACCATGAAGACTGAAGTTGACGATATCTTGGACTTCCTTGATGTGATTTTCTCAAAGAAATATGATGTTTCTTTCTCTCACAAGGTTTTTCGTAAGAAAAATCACACTGAGCAATATTTAGATGCAAATTCCCATCACTATCCATCCTAAAAGCTAAGTGTTATCAACACATTAGCCACTTGACTTTAAGGGTTTATGATGAAAGCCATCTAGTGAAAGAGAGAACTCATCTCTTTAATGTTATTTGATAATAATGGCTATAAAATATACTAGGGTATCAAAGCCTTTTTAAATCTAGTAAAACTCCTAGGACTAAAAGAGAGACTTTGGAAGTGACCTCTAGTGTCCAACTTCCCTTATCTAAGGGACTAAGGATAAGATTTCTTGGATTCTAAAGAGGCACAAGGTTTATTCCACCTTTCGACCCTTAAAATCCATTTCTGTCTCCTTAAGATATGTCAAAGACCGTGTGGAACCTAAAAACATTAAATATGTTTATCTGATTTCATGTTCCTATGGAACCCCCTACATCAGAGAGAATGGCCATTCCATAAATCAAAGGATTCAAGAGCACGCGGCTGACCTAAGACATTGTAGGACTCACTCCTCTACTTTATTTGAACATGATAATAATACGAAGAACCACATATGTTTCTTTCTCTATTCTGGATGGAGCTCCTATCCTCAAAGGGTGACCTCAACATGTGTGCCAATAATATGTGGGGCATTCCTCAAATCATGCCAACCAACCCCATATGTAGTGGATCTATGTAGATATAACTATAAAGTGGATAATGATTGTAGCCTACACCATGGCATACCATAATATGCACATGGGTGTTTACCTCATGAACATGAAACCATGTTATAGCATATTCAATCACCCCAAGAACAATTTTAATTCACGTGATAGCAGGGGGGGAATACTAGAGTGTTGTACACCACCATGAAGCTATTGAAATGATTATGTGAAAAATATGTTGCTTAGGCAAAAAATGTTAGGGAATTTCATCAAGTGAGTCATACATCAACATGTATCATTAACCATCTAATGATCACAGGGGCTTCACAACTAATTCGACTAGTATGAAAGGCAAACAATAATCATAAAGGAAACCCAAGCATACACATCATCAAGCCATCTATCATTATTTCATCAATAACCTCATCAAATGAAATCATGACTCTAGGTCCATCTAAAGGTTAACATGTAAACCTTCCTTTGTGATGGAAATGACAAGAGTAGTGAAAATATTCACAATAGTAGGCCTCATAAAACATGAGAGATGACAAGCCAAAGAGCCAAAATTCTCCAAGTGCAGTTTGCTTGGGTGGGGTCTTCAACTGGATTAATTCTCATGCCATATGATGGGTAACAGGGTCCACCAATCATGCATTTATTTATTAGTTGGGGATGCCCACTAGCCTAGGAGTATAAGTTGTCATTCCCCTACCAAATATGTGAGATGTGCACCCATACATGGGGAAACCTACCCTAACAATTACTCATACATATATCAGAAATGACATGTGACTATTTTTGTAAGAGTTTAAGACTCAACTCTCCATACATAAATGTGTTATATGAACTACTTTTATGATTTTATGTGTTCTATTTCTGTCACTAATAAATGATATAGTCCATTCTCATGTATGCATGAGAATTTTTTTTATCCTTGTCTTTTTTATCTTGGATTGGACCTAGTTGCATTAAGGATGTGTCCGACCTCTAAGGGATGCATCCACTAATGGAGAAATCAATGGATCTATGATCATCTTCATCCCACCCTGAATGGATTCAGCCACCATTCGATGAAAAATAAAAGTGGGTTGGATTAGGCTTTAGTGCTTCCCCGTCCATGAGGTATAAGGAAACTATTAGGGACATCTCTATTTCTTTTGGGATGTTACCCACATCCTAGAAAATTGGTCATGTAAATGTCCCTAAGGATGGGCAGATGTCCATCAAAAGTATTAGGAATGTTTGGTTTCTACCTATCAAAATTATTTCCTCTTAAGTGTGGTTGATGAAAAGTGAAAAAAGTCTAACATTCCCTTGGGTGCACTAGAATGGGATACAAAGGAAGTAAAGCAAGCAGTGGTGTTACTATTAGAGTTGTCAGTAAATAAAAAATATTGGCAACAAAATATAGCGTTCAAGATTGTATTCTTCTACTAGTCACCATGCTTAATAATGAAGATCCATTCTCTAGAGTCATCTTTCTTAATATTAAATACACCATGCTGTAGAGTAGTGTTGGGAATATCACAATACTTTATTAGATGATAATAAAAATATTGTACAAATTGCAGAAGCTAATCATTTGAAGTCACTTTCCTAATATTCATCTGAAGGCAATATATGTTCTTTACCTTCGAAAAGGTCTCAAGTTATTACAACATTTTGTGATCTCCTAAGCATATAGGAGTTGTTACTTAAGCACACTTACTACTTTTGTGAGTTATTTGTTAAGTAACTTTGCTTGCCACATTATCATTTATATTGAAATGTTGGAAGTCATTGTATTTTAGTTTATCCCAATGGAGTTGCCTAAATTCCTTAGGAATATCCCACAAATATTTTAGCACTCTACATGCTACTGGAATGTGAAGTCAGTTGTTTAGCAGTTGATTCCTTTGTCCTTCTCATTTGTGTGAATATGATTTTTTGGGTTTCTTATGATTAATCATTAACCTATAAATCTAACAAATTTGTATATTCCCATTAATTCTATAGTTTTGATAATAGTAGATGTTATTGGTTTCTTATTATTTAATTGTCTTTTATCATTTGTCTCATTTGATTGTACATATTTTGTAGCTTGTTGGACACATTTTTCTTCTAATAATACGTTTTTGGACATTTTGTCTACTGGTGCACTTTCTGGAGGTTTCTTTGACACAGGAACCAGCTTAGAGGCACCAGGAGTTGTATCATTTTTGGTAGTAGTTATGGTAGATTATGAGGGAATTGAACTAGACAAAAATGCTTCTTGGATATTGGGATGAGGACATCACCAAAACGTCATCAAATGCAATCACAACTCTAGGGCCATCTAAAGGTCAACCTGTAAACCTCCCTTTGTGATGGAAATGACAAGAGTAGTGAAAATATTGACAAGTGTATACCTCATATAACATGACAGGTAACAAGATAGAGGGCCAAAATTCTCCAAGTGCTGCTTGCTTGGGTGGGTTCTTCATGTAGATTAATTCACATTCCATATGATGGGTAATAGGGCCCACCAATCATTCATTTATTTATTTGTTTGGGATGTTTACTAGCCTGGGAGGATATGTTGTCATTACCCTATCAAATATGTGAGATGTACACCCACACATGGGGACACCTACCTTGACAATTACTCATACATACATTAGAAAGACATGTGACAATTTATGTAAGAGTCCAAGACTCAAGTCTTCATACATAATTGTGTTAGATGAAACACATTTAAGATTTTATGTGTTCTATTTCTATCACTGATAAATGATATAGTACATTCTCATATATGCATGAGATTTTTTTTATACTTGTCTCTTTTATCTTGGATTGGCCTGGTTGCATTAAGGATGCATCCCACCCTTAAGGGATGCATCCACTTATGGATCAATCAGTGGATCTATTCTCATTGTCAGCCCACCCTGAATGGATCTGACCACCATCAGATGCAAAATGAATGTGAGTTGGCTTAAAATTTAGTGCTTCCCTATCCATGAGGTATAAGGAAACTATTGGGGACATATATTTTTCTTTTGGGACGTTACCCATATCCTAGAAAATTGGTGGTGTAAATGTCCCTAAAGATGGGAAGATGTCCCTCAACTATCTTAGGAATGTCTGGATACCACATGTCAAATTTATTTCCTCTCAAGTTTGCTTGATGAAAAGTGAAAACAAATCTAGCATTCCCTTGGGTGCACTAGCATGGGATACCTAGGAAGGAAAACAAGCAGTTGTGTTACTATTAGAGTTGTTAACAAATAAAAAATATTGGCAACAAAATATAAAGCTCAAGACTATATTCTTCTGCTAGTCAGCGTGCCTAATAATGAGGACCCATTCTCTAGAGTCACCTTGCTTAATAGTAAAGACCCCATGTTGTAGAGGATTGTTGGGAATCTCACAATACTCTATTAGATGATAATGACAATATTGTCCAAATTGCAGAAGCTAATCATTTCAAGTCACTTTCCTAGTATTTGTCTAAAGGAAATATATGTTCTTTCTGAAGAAATTATTAAAAACCTTCAACAAAATCTCAGGTTATTGCAAAATTTTGTGATATCCTATGAATATAGGAGTTGTTACTTAAGCACACTTACTACTTTGGTGAGTTATTTGTTAAGTAAGTTTTATTGCCACATTATCATTTATATTGAAATGTTGGAAGCCATTATATTTTAGCTTATCCCAATGGAGTTGCCTAAATTCCTTAAGCGTTTCCACCAAATATTTTAGCACTCTATGGGATATTGCACAATGAAGTCCTTTGCATAGAAATTGATTCCTTTGTCCTTATCATTTGTGTGAATATAATTTGTTTGTTTTATGATTAATCATTAACCTATAAATATAACAAATCTATATATGGCCATTACTCCTATAGTTTTGACAGTGGTAGATGGTATTGGTTGCGTATTTTGTTTTTTTTTGTTTTTGGTTTTTGTTTTTGTTTTTGTTTTTTCTTTTTTTTGTTTTTTTGTTTTGTTTTTTGTTTTGTTTTGTTTTGTTTTTTTTTTAGGTGGTTCACGAACACTGGGTAGCCATTAAATCCACGTAAGTATCTGGGCTGATCAACCCCGAAGGGAATCAAGCCCTGCAGCCAATAGCTAGGCCTAACCCCAAGGGCGTTGAGGAGAATTGACCTTGTGACCTCTCGATCAATGAGGTAATTAAAAATGGGGATTTGACCAGTTGAGCTAACACTTGGGGCTTGGTATTGGTTGTGTATTGTTTAGTTACCTTTTATCATTCATAACATTTGATTGTATGTATTTTGTAGGTTGTTTACCATGTTTTTCTTTTAATAATACATTTTTGGACATTTTGTTTGTTGGTGCACTTTTTGGAGGATTCTCTAACATAGGAACCAATGTAGAGGCAACAAAAGTTGTAGAATTTTAGGTAGTATTTATGGTAGATTGTGATGAAATTGAACCAGAAAAACATGATTCTTGGCTATTGGGACAAGGCCATCACCAAAACCTCATCAAATGCAATCATAACTCTGGGGCCATCTAAAGGTCAACCTGTAAACCTCCCTTTGTGATTGAAATGACAAGAGTAGTGAAAATATTCACAAGTGTAGGCCTCATATAACAAGAGAGGTAACAATATAGAGAGCCACAATTATCCAAATGTAGCCTGCTTTGGTGGATTCTTCAACTGGATTAATTCCCATTCCGTATGATGGGTAACAAGGCCCACTAATCATGCATTTATTTATCTTTTAGGGCTTCCCACCAGCCTGGGAGGATATGTTGTCATTACCATACCATATATGTGAGTTGTGCACCCACACATGGGGACACCTACCTTGATAATTACTCATACATACATCAAAAATGACATGGGAAAATTTATGTAAGAGTCCAAGACTCAAGTATTCATACATCACTGCGTTAGATGAAATACATTTATGATTTTATGTGTTCTATTTCTGTCACTGATAAATGATATATTCCATTCTCATGTATGCATGAGTTTTCTTCTTATCCTTGTCTCTTTTATCTTGGATGGGCCTAGTTGCATTAAGGATGTGTCCCGCCCCTAAGGGATACAGCCACTGATGGATCAATCAGTGGATCTATGCTTATTGGCAACCCACCCTAAATGGATCTGACCACCACCAGATGAAAAATGAAATTGGTTTGGCTTAGAGTTTAGTGTTTCCCTATCCATGAGGTATAAGGAAACTATTGGGGACATATTTTTTTCTTTTAAGATGTTATCCACATCCCAGAAAATTGGTTATGTAGATTTCCCTAAGGATGGGAAGATGCCCCTCAATTGTCTTAGGAATGTTTGGTTTCCACCTATCAAAACTAGTTCCTCTTAAGTGCGCTTGATGAAAAGTGAAAACAAATATAGCATTCCCTTGGGTGCACTAGGATGGGATACAAAGGAAGGAAAGCAAGAAGTGGTGTTACTATTAGAGCTATCAGTAAATAAGAAATATTGGCAACAAAATATAGAGTTCAAGACTATATTATTCTACTAGTCACCATGCTTAATAATGAAGACCCATTCTCTAAAGTCACCTTTCTTAATAGTAAATACCCCATGTTGTAAAGGATTGTTGGGAATATCACAAAAAAATATTAGATGATAATCAAAGTATTTTCCAAATTGTAGAAGCTAATCATTTCAAGTCACTTTCATAATATTTGTTTGAAGGGAATATATGTTCTTTACGAAGCAATTCTTAAAAACCTTCAACAAAATCTCAGATTATAGGAACATTTTGTGATCTCCTAGGTATATAGGAGTTGTTACTTAAGCACACTTATTAATTTGGTGAGATATTGGTTAAGCAAGTTTGCTTGCCATATTATCATTTATATTGAAATGTTGGAAGTCATTGTATTTTAGTTTATCCCAATGGAGTTGCCTAAATTCCTTAAGAATATCTAACAAATATTTTAGTGCACTACATGCTATTAGAATGTGAAGTAAGTTGCTTAGCAGTTGATTCCTTTGCCCTTCTCATTATCGTGAATACAATTTTTTTGGTTTCTTATGATTAATCATTAACCTATAAATCTAACAAATTTGTATATTCCCATTACTTCTATAGTTCTAATGATAGTAGATTTTATTGGTTGCATATTATTTAGTTGTCCTTTATCATTCGTCTCATTTGATTGTACACATTTTGTAGATTGTTGGCCATGTTTTTCTTGTAATAATACGTTTTTGGACATTTTGTCTGTTTGTGCACTTTCTAGAGGTTTATCTAACATGGGAACCAACTTAGACTCACCAAAAGTTGCAGAATTTTGGGTAGCATTTGTGGTAGATTGTGAGGGAATTGAAGTAGAAAAACATGCTTATTGGCTATTGGGATGACGTCATCACCAAAACCTCATCAAATGTAATCAAGAATCTAGGGTGATATAAAGGTCAACCTGTAAACCTCCCTTTGTGATGGAAATGACAAGAGTAGTGAATATATTCATAAGTGTAGGCCTCATATAACATGAGAGGTAACAAGCCAGAGAGCCAAAATTCTCCAAGTGCAGCTTACTTGGGTGGGATCTTTAATTGGATTAATTCGCATGCCATATGATGTGTAATAGGGCCCATCAATCATGCATTTATTTATTGGTCGGGGATGCCTGAAACCAATACTAATGGAGTAGAAAAATAACTTTGGCTAGACTAAATTATACTTGTCTCTAGAATTTCTGCAACCATACATTCAATTCCACTCTTTTGGGCATAGGGATATCTGTAAAGTCGGATGTTTGGAGTAATGCTTCCTGGAATCAAGTGAATAGAATGAACATGATCAGAAATAGGTGGGAGGCCTTTGGGAGTATCAAATACTTTGGAATTTTTGTCTAATATTCTTTGGAGATATAGAGAAATATATTATTTTGATGTTTTGACATCTAGTGAGCATAATTATGGAATTATTCTTCATTGTTATTTCGTCAAAAGCTCTATTGAAATTGATATGACTTTATCGAAAAGTGTTTATCTTACAATGAATAAAATTATGGGTACTACCAGAATTGATTATCACTATTACTTTTTTTCTTGATATACCCTTCTATCTTGAGAGTTTGAGGAGTGGTAATTCCTACCAATGCAACACAAGGTATGGTCAGATTGATTTCTTCTTTCTATGGGGTTGGTTCCTAATTTATATCCTCTTCTTTTGATGTTTCCTCTTTCTTTGCTTCCTCGTATTCCTAATCTATGTAAAATAATTTGTTCTCAGCACACTTATGACCCTTAGTGTATTTTCTATCAAAATTGTAACAAAGCCCTTTTTCTCCCTTTTCCTCTAGTTGTTGTGATCTCGACCTTATAAGTTGTGGGAGTATAGGAGCAACAACACTTCCATATTTTTAGTTGTGAGTGATAAACTTCCTTGTTGCCATAATTTTTCTTTCAAATTTTCTTGCCACCTAGAATGCCTTCTCCAATGAATTAGGTTCCCAATGGTTAACCTCATGTTGGATTTTATCCTTTAAATTCCCTATGAATACATCAATCCTATGCGCCTCTGGAATATCATTTACCTTGATGTTAAATTTTTGGAAGTCCTCAATGTGCTCCATGATTTAACCCTTTCATTTGAAAATTATCAATTGGATAAAGAAGGTATTTCTCTTTGTATCCTCATAATGTTCTACCATTTCTTCCGCAAAACTTGTCCAAGTGAAAAATTATTTATGAGAAAAAAAACTATAAATAACAAACAAGATAATTTCGTTCTAAATATAAAAATGAAATGCATACCTTTTGTGTGTGTGGCACATCATGTAGATTAAAAAATTATTCCATCTGGAGTATCCATGTTACAAGATCCTTGCCATAAAACTTCCTCATATCAATATTTTGAATGTGGTGGGTCTTAAACCCAACACTGGAGTCTCTAAAATCATAATTCATAGTCCTTATGTCCTCATCATGATTTTCATGGATTACCTTGTCACCATGTTGACAGTGTTGGACCTGCCAACATTCAAGGGGGTCTCCCTGATATGTGTTCCCGATTAGACCTCATGTCATTTGGGATAGGAGCCCTATCTGAAATATGAACTAGCTTCAATATATTTAACGATATTCCTTAGCTTTATCTGTCAACAAAAGAGAGAATCACATATGTTCCTTCAAAAGAAAAGAAAGTGTGACTGGTGAATGTGCAGTTGTAGGTGCATCAAGTTTCTTCTACTGCAGGGGGGGGGAAGTGAGCCTCTAAGAGAGAGGTAATAGTAACACCATCATAAAGACACACATAAACACGAATGTTTCGTCTAACGTCCAGTGTAATATTCCATAAAGACATGATGATCATTAAAACCATTACAACACGTTATTAATAGAATAAGAATTAAAATAACTGAAATAGTTCAACTACCTTATTACTAGTTAGAGAAAAAATGAATCATAAACATTCAAAGGATAGTCTTACAAACATTCATAATCCATGTATGAAAATGTATTTTCCATCAGGCTTCAATTATTAAGTATAAGTCCTATTAGTGTGGGTATCTTCCTCCCTCCATCAGTGATCAAATTCTCTTGTTGCATTGCATGTTAGGTGTTTCATCTGATCAGCTGCATTCTATTAGGGTCATGGGTCATCTAATGGTAGTGGCATATTATAAATTTTCCCTCACGATCTTTACCTACTAGCCCATTTTCATAACATTCAGGTCATTTGCAGTCATTTTTTGTCTTTAAATCTGCAAAAGTCATTTTTAGGGTTTTAGGTCTCATTAGGTCTAGGGTTTCGTCAATAAGGTCTTGTCAACACTCAATAATGGTCAACAGGAGCATGAGGATGTCAAATAAAGTCTCATCAACAATAATTTCAATAATCAGATGTTCAGTGATTGATTTTTCCTCAAAACCATGTTTTGAGGAAAAACATAGTTTTTTATGTTTCATGTACAAATTTGATGTAATTTCATTTTTTCCATATGTAATATTTTCAAGAGGCAGCGCTGGTCACCTTGCCAAGCCTCTGCCACTCCAGTTCCTACAAAAGAAACAAAATTTCAAAACATTTAGTCCATCAAAGGCAAAAAGTAAGACAATTTGCCCAAAACGGAGTTTGAAAAAGCAAGAGAAAAGATAAACATTAGCAAAGTGGGTTTTCTTGATTGAAAAATTAAAGCCATTGCTATATAAAGTGTTTTCATGACAAAGGAGGCTCATTTGTGTCCAAAAGTGAAAGAGAGCAAGAGCATTTCCATCTTCAAAGCTGAAAGAGTGATTTTATATTTAGAACAGGGGAAATTGTAGGTGCAATGCACCTGGGTGTGGGCGCGGCGCACCGGGCAGTAGTTTACAGTGTATTTTTATAAGGGGCATGATGCACCAAGGTAGCACGATGCACCTGTGAGGTGGCGTGGTGCACAGGTCTACAAGGCCTGAAATCATTCACATCTTTCTCCAAAGGCTCTCAAATTGTAAACTCCTCATCTTGTAAGTAAGTTGACACTCCCTCATGGCCAATGAATGAGTTTGCTTAGTGTTCATGGTCATTCAATAGGGAAATATTGAAACCCTAGCTCCTTGCATTGCTTGTTGAAAAAACACTGCCTAGGGTTTACATATTGTTGTTTTTGCTGCTAAATCCCACCCTTATCATTTTCACTCCCTCACTCCCTCACTTCATTTTCTCCCTCCCTTTTCATTCATATTTACCCATTCCATGTTCCCCATATCCCTAAATTACTAACCCTAATCCCTACCTTTACTTATCCCAAACCCTAAATATTATTCCCTAAACCCTTTCATTCCCCAAAAAATCCTACAAACAACATACCCAACCTCTCATACATAGTCCCTCAATAGTCCCTCATTAATTCTTATCTTTTAACAACAATTTCTTATTGTCACTCTAAAATCTCTTCATACTCATCTAAGAAAACTTAAGCATTGGCAAAACATGGAGTTAGATTCTTCCTATGACAAAAATGAGGAAACAGTCAGTGACTCTTCCAAAGAAATTCATGCACCAAGGAGACCTCATAGGAGTGGAAAACATAACCGGGAGGTGCCTACTTCACTTGCTGAGTTGTTGGCTTGCCCTCTTGCTCTCACATGCTTCCAACATCAATCTTGTTACCAATTTTGTGAGATGGTGGAAAGAGTCAAGTACCACCATGAGCTTGCCAAACTGTTTGTGCTCCATCTTCACAATGGCCAAGTCAATTTGGCAGGTGTGACATTCACCTTGACACCTGAAACTATAGCTCAAGCAACCAATATTCTAAATGTAGGTGAGCAGTGGAATAAGGAGCAGCTGGTAGACAAAGATCATTATGAGCCTTATATCAAGGTTGGTTTTCAGAGACAGGTCAGTAGGGTTTTCCCATTCAGGTACCTACATGACACATATGCTTCCTTGATGAAACTCACAATCAAATATTTTAGCTGTGAGGGAAAATTTTCTCATCTTTACACCTATCATATCAATTGTTGATGCACTTTACTAGGGTGAAGATGATGAAATTCCCCTATTTCATTTGCTGGAATATTGAGAACATGATCACATTAGAGAAAAGGAAACCTCCTGATCAGAAGTATAACAACATCTATCACTTTGCATTAATCAAAATTGTGGTTTTGCATCAGCGCAGTTTACTGAATGTTTCATGGGAGGATTTCATTTCACATGAG
Source organism: Pinus taeda (assembly GCA_000404065.3). Classification (NCBI taxonomy): domain Eukaryota; kingdom Viridiplantae; phylum Streptophyta; class Pinopsida; order Pinales; family Pinaceae; genus Pinus; species Pinus taeda. Next base: position 129,206 of record APFE030478822.1, read on the forward strand.
GACTTCATAGGTTCACAAGTGCCTCCATCAGTTTTTCATGAGGTAGGAGAGCCTTCACATCGACAAGAGGTGCATGAGGCACAAACCACTAGTGTGCTAGTGTTTGTCACATACCAAAAGGAAAAACGAGTACTATCTCCACCTGGGGTGGAAGGGGTTTCATTTCCTCCATCAGTAGACCAAGTACAGGACAAGGGTAAGTAACCATTACATGATGAGTGACCTTTAGAAGGTCAAGAGGTAGATTTCATTCTTATTCAGGATGATGACACTGATTTGGGCAAGCTCAAAGAGATCATTCAAGAGCAGCAAGATGACATTCATGACTTGTCTCTCAACCTAGAAAGAGCCAAGTGGATAATCAACTATCTTGAGCAGAGGAACAAACAGTTAGAAGATCAGCAAACCATCATGGAGCTCCAAAACATAAGAGAAAACCGACAAGCTACCAAGAGGAGGAAAGTCAAGTTGACACCACTTGAACAGGAGATTGAAGCTGATTGTGAGTCTTAGCTTGAGAGGGAAAATATACATTTGGAGAAGCTACTGGAGAAGGCTAACAAAGAGAAAATGATGTTGAGGCACATGGCCTATCATTATTTGGCAAGAAACAAAAGTTGCAAGGTGAGAATTAGGACTTTGAAGGCCAAGTTGAAGAAAGCAATGAGAAAGAGAAAAGAGCAAGATAGACTTTAGATCTTGGCTGAGGCTTCCTTAGCCCAAAATAGAACTTGATGAAGGACACTCAACCCAAATTTCAAGAAATTTGGGAAACCTTTTGCAAATTTTGAATTTTTGAACCTAAAAGCAGGTTTTGCTCATCTGGCATGTCGCACCACCTAGCGCGCTTTTGCTAGGTACCTCCTTTAGAGGAAAACTCAACATTCTTGGATTCCTCATGAAAACATATGAATTCCCTCACATGGCCAAGAAATTTTGACAAGATTTGAGCTTCCAAAAGGGTCAAAAACACATCAAAAATGACCTTTCTGCCCCTTTTTGGCCATACAGGAAGAAGTGTTGGGAGAACTCATTTTTGGAGGGGAAAATGGAGACAAAATTCAAATATTTCACTTGGTCTGGAAAATAGACAGGAAAACCTTTCCAGCAAGCCCACTTGGAGAAAATTTGGTGCATGGGAAGGCCTCCAAAATCAGCTCCAAATTTGTGCGACACATAGGGATAGGAGCGTGGCGCACAGGATGAAAATTTGTCATTTTTGCCAAAAAACCCTGTTTTTCGCCTAGTTTTTTCTCAGTTTGACTTTTCTCTTCATCATAGTAAAACTAATGATGTAATTTGATGTAACTTGTTGGATTTTGATGTAAATATGCTAAAATTTCACTCATGGAGGTAGATTCATCATGGAAAGGTAGTTTGCAACTGAATGAATCAGTTTCCTAATTTTTAGAGGCAAGTTGTTCCACTACCTACTTTTTAGTTCTCAATTTAGATCTTGTTGAAATAGCTCCTAAAATTATGAAATCGATCACTAAAGGCTAGGATGAGTTGTTTTTTGCCTATATCTAGTACTTTTTCAGTCATTGGTAAAGGTTGGACTTTTGTGAAAGCCTTAAGTAACATTGTACATTCATCTCCGCAGTGTGGCAAAGGAATAGACCAGGGTTTGCAGCACTTTGTGGGATTCTTGTGGCAACTTGATTATTTGGTATTGTTTCTCCTTGTCTAATTGCAATTTTTCATGTGTTTATGTATGCCATCATCTCTCTGTGTTCATCTTAACTAAATGAAACAAGGATAAAGGTAGAATTCATTGATGTTGCAGTGCTCTACCTAGGGTTTGTTTAGTTATTTATGTTTTTAGCTGTTTGAAGAGGATACCTAAGACTTTCATGCCATCTCCAACTCCTCACTAGTCTTAAGACTCTCCATCTCACTTATTTCAAAGTACTAAACCAATTGCCTACCTCGCCCTATAGAGATCTCTGCAAGACAGTGTCCATTCCCCAGACCCAAATCTGCCTTTCACATTTGAGCTAGCAAACCAACATCAAATTCAATCAAACTTCTCTGAGCATATACATAGCCTAAAATTAGTCTTTGTATCAGTCATCTCAAGCTTTATTGGCCATATTTTTCCGAGATTGACCAGGAGAGAGCCCTCTTCTGACCTGGTAGGGCTAGCTACCAAGTTAAGCGTGGTTTGATGTTACCCTAAATCCTGCCTTTCTCAGCCTGAGGTAGATTTAGGCCCTAACAAGTCCGAAGATGTATGAATGCAATGAACACCACTTGCTCGAATAATGAAGTGTTGAATCCACTACTTGCTCCCCAAAAGTACTAACTTATCTCTATTATTATTTATGGGAGAAGCCAAGGTTAAAATTATCTTACATGAGAAATGAGGATCTATTTATGACTTGAGGAGTGACCTTTCATATCCTCATGACACTTGAATTTTTAACTTTTAGTGACCTCTAGAATTTTATAACCCTTCAAGTTCCAACTGAATTTTGAAATTACATGTCTTTTGGACTTCCATGACTCTTGAGTTCACACATGATTGTTGGACTTGTATTTATTTGTCCTTTATAATCATTATAAAATTACATCTCGACTTCCACATAATCATATGATGAAACTAGATACGTCACTATCTTAGATGATTGGGACTAATAGTGACTAATGACATGGATCTGCTTCAGTTGTGACATGGATGCCACTGTGTCCATTCTTTGTTCATATTTTTGCCATAACACTTCCACCCTTAAAAGGGTTTTCAATCTTGGAGTCTCTAGGGTGATTCAATCATCAAGTTTTGGGTGTGTTATTGGTTCTTTCATGCTTCCTTTGTTTATCCTATTTGCATGATCTTCTTCATGTGCATTGAAATTATGGCTAATGTGTTATACTTGATGGAAACCTACTTGATAAATATTATCAAATATTTCAACATTGTGATAATAGGATGATTATGTAGAATGGAACAGATGCTACAGATGTGATGAACAGAGAAATGACAGTTTAGAGATAGGTGGATGATAAAATAAAAGTTTGAGAAAGTATATGTGTACCTAAGAAGCAACGTCACATTCATATACACTATACACAATAGACAATATACACTATGGTAATGTGGATACTATGCTACTGGCCCATAGTAATTAGAGTGTCAATGATTATTTGATATTGTCAAAGAATACTAATGAGATTACCAAGGGATTGGCCTAAGGTATTGGCTAATGCTAAAGATATATAAGGAGATGGAGATCAAGGTGTTAGGTGTGAAAATATTGGTTTGTCTATGAATGATTTGATCTAAAAAAAGGTGTGCACTAGGGAGCAAGGAGAAGACTCAGATTTGAAAGATTTGAAATATGTTGACATATATGCTTGATTGGTTTACTGGTTGCAAATGTCCAAGTAGAAAATAATGATGAAACTATGATATTGTGACCTAAATGATTTATTCAGAAGTCTATAGTATGGATAGTAAAGGTTGTGGAAAGTAGAATTGTGTTTGTAGCGAAAGTTTTTCAGATATGTACCCAGTTATGTTTGGGAATAGTCATGTACATACACATATCCATCTCTATTGGGTCACGTATTTATTCCGTGAAATAATTTTCAGTTTGTGTAGATCTATATTTGGGAATTGTGCATAGTAAGTGCGTACATATGTTGATATTCCTTATGGAAGATGCATATACAAACTAGGGTTTGATCTAATAATTGATGTTTACATGTGATGTTGTGTGGTTTACTTGTTTCTTTCTGTCGATGATGTCTCTATCATCATGATCTATGTTTGACAGTGAAAATTAAGGTGAATTTGTTAAATTTATCAGTTTTAATGGTACAAAAGTTTGATTGGGTGTATGATATATGATTTGTAATTAGTTTAGAAATCTATGATTAGTTCAGTGATCAGTAAATAGTGAAATGGTCTATGTATGGTTCAGTAATTAATGATTTAATGTTCAGTATTCTAAGACCTGTACGCAGGAATTATACAAAGAAAGCATGCATATATGTGAGTCTTATTTAGTACAATCACGTACATAATTTGATGTTTATTCTTTTTGGTTGGGTTATGCATTCAGTGACATGATGCTTCAAAATTTTTGTTGATTTGTACTGTGACAGTGATTCAATGTTTTAGTTTGTTTGGATTTATGGTTGATATGGGTCCATTTTGAAAATTTTATGAAAGGTGGCCTATAGGTTGTGTGATGATTTTTTGATAGGTGGAACTAGTCTAAAATATTCTAAAAAGCGGTCCACAAGGATTTGAGGGTTGAAACCTTTAGAAAGGGGGTAGGGGCTCCCTTTTGTTAGGAGTTGGTAAATGGGTTCAGGGGGTTGTAGCTACCTTCTAGTGGGTGCTGGAGAATGAGTGAAGATTGTATATTTCTGTAGGTGGGTGCTTCCATATTGAAAAGAGTCAACATCATTACAAATGTAATATTTTTCTTTATTTCATAAGAAAGAAGATAGAGATAGAAACAACAATGGTTTTATCCGACATCGGGTTTCTACCTAAAATACTAGTATTATATGTGAGTTTGTTGTGATTTCTTTATGTTATTTACTGCATACTAAAATGTAATTAGTCTACTGATGCACTAATTAAGGATAATCATTTGATAGAATACATAAAGAATTAGTAAATTGGATATACGATGGTTTCCTTCTCTGAAGTAGCGTACATACACAAGATGTATTAATAACAATAACATATATTCTTGAGAATATAAAATTTGGAAGTTTGAATTTAAAATACTGATTCACCTACCCCTCTCAATATTTTTTGCAATAATTGGTATTAGAGTAGGTCCCTCATAAGAAGATTGATCTCCTAAAGGAAGATCCATCAAGATGAGCAATCAAGAGGGAGTATCTTCTATCTTCACGCCTTTGTTTAATGGAACTAACTTTTTATTTTGGAAAGTTAGAATGAGAGAATATTTGAAGTCACTTGGTGCTGATGTATGGGATATCATTTGAGGATATCAATACCCATCCTCCATTCCCATAGATGATGTAGGGAAGAAAAAATATGAGACTAATGAAAAGGCAGTGAATGCTCTCTTAGGAAGATTGGCACAATCAGAATTTGTGAAGACCATGCAGCTAAATACCACAAAAACTATACAGGAAAATATTATCCAAAGCTATAAAGGTGACACTAACGTAAAGAGCATTAAACATCAAATGTTTAAAATTCAATATGCGACTCTCAGAATGCATAATGATGAAAGTATTGCAAGCTTTTTCCTTAGGGTGGATGAGATCATTAACTCAATGAAAAATACCGGTGATGAAATAAAAGGTTTTAATATTGATGAGAAAATTCCAAGATATCTAACCTTAAAGTTTGATTCCGAAGTCTTTGCCATTGAAGAAATGTAGGATTTGAAGAATCTCACTATTGAATAGCTCCATGGTATTTTAACAGCTTATGAAATGAGAAAAGGGGGTCAATCAAATATCAGAGAAGCTACATTTATTTAAAGATACATAAAAAGGGAAGGAAAAGGAAGAGCTTAAAGAAATAGGTTACAGTTTAAATGAAGAAGAAGTGAATTTTGTGAAGAAACTTCAAGTAGGAACTGGAAAGTTTAGAGGTAAGCTTCCTTTCAAATTTTTTTCTTGTGGAAGGGTTGGTCACTATGATGCTAAATGTTCTTATAAAGAAAATGATGAGAAAGGGAAGAATTCTCCAAAAGGGAATGTTGAAAGAAGTTTTGATAACAAGATAAGTTTTTATACTCAAGAAGATAGTGAATATTCTTCCAACAATGAGGATGTTGAATCTATTCAAGATTGTCGATTTCTTATGACATTTGAAGAAACATGTGTAGACAAATTTGATGATGTTTTTATGGATGCTCTAGAAGAAAAGGAAATATGAATGTTTAAGGAAAATAATCGTGTTGAAGAAATAACTGAACTAAAAATCCATCTAGAAGAAGCTAAATTAGCTGAAGAAATTTTGAAGAAACAAGTTCTAGAAAAGGAAAGGCACTGTGAAAATTTAGAAATTGAAATAGTGAGTCTAAGAAAGGAACTTGAGAAAACAAGGGCTCTAAATATTAGATTTTTTGAAGGATTTGAGACTTTAGAAGAAATAATCAAAGTGCAACACTCTCCTCTAATCAAGATAGGTCTTGGATACAATTCAAAAGGTGAATCATCAAAAACTATTAGATCTTAAAATCTAACATCATTTCCAATACATGGAATGAGATCTGTTTTCTTCAGAATTTAAGGATAAAAACTGAAAGAAGAGCCACTGGCCTGCAACTTATTTGTTCGTTCATTATTTATTCACCTTCTTTGGATATTTTGACTCGTCTTTCAATCAATCACTCATTTTTTTCTTGAAGATGCATCCCCTTTGGGATTCGAAACTTTGACAAGATGTATACAATATTGTGGATAATCTGAACTATATTTTTCCAAAAGAAAGCCACAAAATATTAAAATATAACATCATTTCCTTGTACGGAGGAGATACATTGAATGATATATGTTTTCTCAATAATTTAAGGATCAAAATTGAAAGAAGAGTCGTTGCACTACAATTTCTTTGTTCATTCATTATTTATTCACCTTCTCTAGTCAGTTTGACTCTTCTTTCAATAAATCACTCAATTGTGTCCTGATGATGGACCCCTTTTGGGATTTAAAATGTCAATAAGATGTATATGATATTGTGGATAATCCAAACTATAGTTTTCCAAAAGAAAGCCATAGAAGCTTAAAATCTAACATCATTTCCCTGTATGAAGGGGATACATGGAATGCGATCTTTTTTTCTAAAATATTTAATGACCAAAATTCTAATAAGAGTCATTGACCTATGATTTATCTATTTGGTCATTAATTATTCACCTTCTCTGGTTGATTTGACTCTTCTTTCAATCAATCACTCATTTTTGTCCTGAAGATGGATCCCCTTTGGGATTCAAAACGTAGACAAGAAAGACACAGAAGCTTAAAATTTAAGATCATTTCCCTATATGGAGTGGATACTTGGAATGAAATATATTTTCTTGAGAATTTAAGGATCAAAATTGAAAGAAGAGTCTTTGACTTGAAATTCCTCTATTCGTTCATTATTTGTTCACCTTCTATGGTTGGTTTGACTCTTATTTCAATCAATCACTCATTTTTTTCTTGAATATGGATCCCCTTTGGGATTCAAAACATAAATAATATGTATACAATACTATGAATTTCCTTGTACGAAGGGGATACATGGAAGGAGATCTGTTTTCTCTAGAATTTAAGGATCAAAATTGAAAGAAGAGTCACTGACCTACAATTTCTTTGTTCGTTCATTATTTATTCACCTTCTCTGGCAAATTTGACTCTTCTTTCAATCAATCACTCATTTTTTGTTGAATATGGACCCCCTTTGGGATTCGAAACGCCGACAAGATGTATACAATACTGTGGATAATTCGCACTATCTTTTTCCAAAAGAAAACCATAGAAGCTTAAAATCTAACATCATTTCCCTGTATGGAAGGGATACATGGAATGAGATCTATTTTCTCGAGAATTTAAGGATCGAATTGAAATAAGGGTTGCAGACCTACAATTTCTCTATTCATTCATTATTTATTCACCTTCTCTGGCTGGTTTGACTCTTCTTTCAATTAACCACTCATTTTTGTGCTGAAGATGGCTCCCCTTTGGGATTCGAAACATCAACAAGATGTATAAAATACTGTGGATAATATGAACTATATTTTTCCAAAATAAAGCCACAAAAGATTAAAATATAAAACCATTAAATCTTTTGAAATAGGTATAGGAAGCTACATCAATGCAGTAAAAGGAAGCAGTCATTAGAATTATAGTTATCAACAAAAATATGAAGGATCAAATACCACTCAAGAAAAACAACCTTACCGTAATAAAAGGGAAAGTTACTTTAAAAGGTATTATAATCCTAGGTATTCCTACTTCAATGGTCAATGCTTCACTTATTGCAATTTTGCTCACAAAGTTGTTCACTGTTTTGCTTATAAAACTAATATGACTAGAGAAGCAAGAAAACAAAAGAATGAGATTAGGGTAAAGAAATCTTCTTATAATGTTTTCTCACTGTAGGTTTTAACCCCGTACAGAAATTACCTGCATACGAATTCTAAATCACAGGAAAAATAAAAATGCGAGAGCATAACACATAAAACACATATACACAGAGATTTCCCACTGGATCTCAACACCGAGACTACCAGCTTGATTTTTCATTATGTTCCTTTCAATGTTACAATACATATTTATACATGCCGAAGCATCCAATAC